>JAXGGA010014506.1:0-31910 GCA_038373865.1 Uloborus plumipes
GAATGTTTTGCACAATGCATTTGATCCAATCTCATTTTTTCAGATGTTTCGTTGCATTTTGCTAGGCATCCAGAACACTCGTTTCTATTTACGCATATTTCACCGTCTAATTCTATGTATGGAATACGACGTTCAGGTCTTACGCTGTTGAAGATTCATCTTTTTGGGTTTGAGGAAATTCAAACAATTTCTTTTTAAAAGTTATAGTTGGTTTAGCTCTTGTCATGCTGATTTGGATTTTGACAACTTTTTATGTTTCGTAACGACTTGTTTTCCGTTCTCTTTTTTCGTTCTGCTTTTTTTCGTTTGTTGTTTCTCAAATCTTCCTTTTATTTTATCTGGGAATAGGAGCTCTTGAGTATCTTGACTCCTCTTATTTGGCTTTTCTTTCTTGCAGAATAACTATGGTGAACTATTATTATGATTTTGGTTGGAATAGGGTCTTAGGAAACTACGGCAACCTACCCCATAAAAAGTGTGCGCCATCTTCCTCCAAATTATTGGCCAAGATGCCTGGTCGCTTAGTGCTGCACAGCAGGCATATGCTCTGGAGTTTCACGCTTCAAACTCACTAAACTAAGCGAGTTATTTCTCTTCTATGAAAAATGCAGACAATATGACTAAATAAAGTATGTTGTTGAATACTTCGGGCACTTACCGGAGCAATGGGAATAACAAAATCATATAAAAACAACCTTTAAATCTGTAATTAAACTTTGAAAACTATTTGCATTTTCTCAATGTGCACACGCCTTCTCTCCAAATGACAGGCAAGCTGTTTTTTCATATTTCTGTGGGTGAACCACTTGATACTGCATTTTATATAACGCAGCAGCTTACCCCAATCTCCACTACTTTAAGCGACAGACATCAAAAGTTAACAAATGAAGTGTATACTTTTATTTAGAAATATTTTTATTATTATCAGACTACCGCCAGCTCGTTTTTTATCGTTTTCCCCAATGTGCCTTAAAAAGGACATTATTTGACCCTAGGCCTTCATAGATCTGTAATATTTTGTTTTTCATTTGCCATTTTTTCACATATGCAGTTTGCTCACAAACAACTTTTTTTCTTAAACTAGTTTTATCCGAAACTGCTTGTCTCTCTGCTTTTCTTCTAATTTTTCGCATTTGACAAAGCTTGAAACCAATTTTTAATAACATAAATAGTGGTTAGCTAATATGAATATAAAATTCGTATGATAGTTTGTTGAAATATGTGCTCTCCGAGGGATAAACTATGTCCATTAATTAGCAAATCAAAATGTTTAATTTTTACTGTTCCCACAAATTGGCATTGCTAAATAAAAATCAACAAATATGCCGCGCTAAGCCCAAAAGTGGTATATGCAGTTGAGCTCAAACTGCACCACCATGTATTTGATTCAAATGAAAATTTTTCCGAATTTTTTAAAAAATATTTCTCGTTCTCAAATGACCATATAATATTGTATTTAGGTAAAATACGGCACATAGAGACACCTGGTGGCGATAACTCAATTTTGTTAAAAAGTACAAATACGACTTTTGTGCTTAGCATGGCAGAAATAATATTGTCATGTTACCTTAACATGCAATATAAGTACAGATTATGACAAACTAATAACTCACAAAAAATAGTTTAAGCAACACCCTTAAAGAAATTGTCATACCCACTAATAATGCCATGGATCGTGTAACTCTCTTATCTGCCAATCACACAGCAAATAAGACTCAAGGTTTTAAAAAACAAAATTTCTATTTTTTATAATAAAAAGAAATGATAACGATAAGTGCAAATAGATGTTAGAAGTTTGCATCAGAAAAATGAACTTCATTCTTTCAAATTAAATGAAAAGTTACGGGGAATAGAGTTATGTTTCTTTCTTTGCAAGTTTTCGTGTGATTTTTCGCTCACTCTGCTTATTTTCTCTTTGAGATAACACTAATGATCTCGTCGGTATGAAATAATTGGTGAAAAATTCAACAGCCTCGACAAAACTTGTTATTTTTAGAGAAATTGTTCTTTCGCTGCTAGATCACATCACTAGTCATCGAAGATAATGCAAAATATTCAGAGAAGGCAGATTAAAATGAATATGATATCATTAATAAGAATCCTTAGGAATATTGTGATAAAATATCTGATGATAAACATTGCTACAACAAATGATATGACATATTTTACTTTTTCCAAGCATTCTTTCTTTCTTTTCTTTTTTTTTTCGTAAAACGAATGGTATTTTGCTATGACTAGAATATTTACCCATGTTTTAATGTGTCTCAAAATATTTCTAAAGAAATTCAAATTTATATATTTTAAGACACGGTAAATTTATGGGTTATGGGGAAAATATGTGCTTCATCATCATAAGAATTTTAGTTTTTTTATATATAGTACTTTATGCAACTCTATTTATTAGACATCGCTTTTAAGTCTAAGTTCCAGTAAAAATGAAAGAAGAAGAACAACGCATGAGAAGCGCACTGTTGAGAAAAAAAAATTAAATTAAAAAAAGAATAATAATAAAAGAAGTGAATTAAAATAAACAAATAAATGAATTCAATAATAACATAAAGTTTGGTTAATAAAATGCTTTTGTTAACCAAAGTAAGGGTGTAAATTGTTTGGAGATGAGAGAAAGGTGTGTTTGTCCTCCCCTTAGTAATTTTTGAGAGACCAGTAAGATTCGAGTAAAATTTTTCTGTTCAAAAGATCTCTGCGAAGACATTTTATTCTCATATTTCGCTTTCTTATTTAATTTTCTTTTTCGTTAAAGTTCACAATTGTTAATATTAGCGTTTATAGAGGATTGTAGGGACCCAAAATCTGGGTTTGTTTTCGATATCAAGTTTTGACTTTTAATAACGTGTTTGAAAATAGAAACACATTTCTACCAAATTACTCGTTAAGTCATCTGACAATAACAACGTCAAATTTCCAAAAAAAAAAAATGCTTACATTTTTAAACTGGGATTATTGATTATGCTTGGTATTTTCTTGACTGATAAGCAAAATATTCTTAGCTGGGCCAGAATATTATGCAAAATTTTCGAATTTAAAATGTTTTAAATAGAAAGGTTGACATTTACAGAAAACTACTACGAATTAATTCGTGAATATTTAATTTGGAATCGATTTTATACTATTAAATAGAATTTTCCCCTATGACAGAGAAGTACCTTGTTTTAAGAAAGAAATTTTAAATGTTAAGAGGGTTTAGTTGAAACGATATGCAGTCATAGCTATTATTGAGATAATACAGTTGTGATGATAGGAAATCTATGTTGGTATACATTGAAATTGGTTCGTTAAGTTTTAGACAAAGCATCTTGTGAACTAATGCTCTACAAATTATAAACGCAAAAACACACTTTTGATATTTTTAATATTTTTCGACAGCACCAAATATGAATGTAATAGCAATGCCAGGAGTAGGAATATCTTTTTTTTTTTTTTTTTGACGATGCAAATAAGCCATGAGACAGTATATGTCTGCAGCTCTTATTTCTTGATAAAAAGAAATTAATATCTTTTTATTCTGGTTTTCTCTTAATCATAAACTCAACGCTATTGTCTTTCTCCCTTGTTTTTTTTTTTCAAACAGAAGTTGCAAAATACAAAGAATTAATTTGTTCATCTTAGTTCTAACAAAAGATTTTACGTATCGATTTTGGCTTTCTATTTCACTTTAGTTGCTTGCGTTAAGCGAAATTCATTTATTTAAAAATTTCCTTGACGTCAGTGAAGAATATTTCAACTAAAACCTTATTATTTATCAAAAAGAAGAATTATAAAGCTAGTTTTGGGCAATATCTTTTAAATGCATGAAAATAAATGACCCATTAATGCCTGACATTTTTTTTCCAAAGATATTTTGTATACTGGTTACAAACGGTGTTTAATGAACAGGAAAAATAATAAAAAAATATGTAAAAAATAATTGTTTTATTAAGGAAACAAAACTCGTCCATCAAAAGTTACGATAGACCCCAGAGGGTACATACTTTTTTTACTAAAATTTTTTCTGTCTACGATATAACATTTAAAAAGACATTTTGTAAGAAGAAATAAAATCAGCAGTTAACATAAACTGGGAAGCTGGAAATAACTAAAAACTTAGTTTTTTTCTTGAGATTGTGAACGATGTAATTTTTGATAAAGATCACATTAAAACTGCTACAGAACACACTTGACAATGGTTATGTGCTGCAATCTGTTAATAACGAATTGAAAGAATACCAATGTACTAATTGAACACTATTATTTGGTTGAAATGTTCATTTCGGGGAAATTCAGACCCTTTTTTGGACCGTCCTAAAAAAAAGGACGTTAGGCATTAATGGGTTAATAATGTTTAATAAATGCTTGCAAGAAATAGAAAGTAAATAAAATAAAATACAATTTCGTAAAGGGATCTTATCAACATTGAAGTTCAAGTTATAAAAAATGGTAAATATTGTCTGTTTTATGTTATACATGGTGCTCCGTTTTGACTTGCATAACCTTTAGTTTTTTCCAACCGTTCGGATTCTAGGTCCCCTAACTTATGTTTAGGAAAAGCAAGAACACATACGGGGAAAAAATCGAACATTGTAGATTTGACATTGGGACGACCAATAATTACCGAGATACGAAACGCAGCATTTTGTAACTTACACCACTTTACACTAGCTATCAATAGCACGCATTGAGGGGAGCTATACTGAAGTTAACGGCTTCAGTAGAATAACTACCGGTCATACTACTGAAAGCGCGATACGTTTCACTTTCTGTACGAACCAATAAAACTTTAATCTCGAATATATCTTAGAGTTTTAATCGCCAATTCTTCAAATTTTTTGTGTTAGAATTATTTGTTAATGGAAATTCGTTTCCTAAACATACATTAGGGAACCTGGAGGGCGTATGAAAAGAGAGATTTCGAATTTTTTGACTTTTTTTGCGCATAAAACTTTAAAAATCTTTCTATCATCTAAACTTTTAACATTAACATTGAGCATTTTTGCAATTGGAGGTATGCATCGAAAACGAACGTTTGCGAAAATAAAAATCATACAGGTTAAAACGGAGCACTCCGTGCAAAATGTGCAATAAAATAAATTGTATTTAAATTTTATTTAAAAATAGTGTCTTATATTAAGAGCCTTTCCTCTACTTCACACACATAGTCGTTCATCGGAGTATGTACTGATTTCAACCGCTTCTTCCAATCACAGTTTATGTCAGGGAGAATTTATTTAATAACTTTTGGTATGCTTAAACATTGGCTACCACCCAGTAGTGTCACTGACAATGAGATAGCGTTGTAAGCAATTAAAAAATTTTCGGTGATTTATTTTTTCTTTGAAGCTGTTACAAGCTACTGTGTATATTATCTTAAATTACTTTTTCGTTTTTAATTTAAGGTTTTATTTTTCCAGCAACCTTTTCATTGTGAGATTGAAGAGAAGGTAGGAATACCATGTTTAACATCCGGCACAATTCTGTGCAGAATCCGACTTGACAGAGGGGGCTATGTTCCAGGTGAAAATATTTGCATTTTTGCTGCAATAGACAACAGCAGTAAAGTTACCATCAAGAGGACTCGGGCCATCTTGACAGAGGTAATGAAAATATCTTAGAACTTCTTTTTTTTTCACTTTTGGACATGCATATAGTAAAAAAAATAATTATAAACCTGAAAATAAAAAGAGGCTTTTTAAATAACTGTTAGCAATACAGAACACGACAATTTTTCTGTTATTGATTTTTGGTTTTACAATCAGTTATAGAGATTCAACTAAATTTATTGTGAGTATCCTGCAGCGTAAAAAAACTGCCCAAGTAGCACACTTCGTTTTTTAAAGGTTGTAAAATGGTTATTAACGTTGTAACAACCGCTTGAAAACGTTTATAAAACGTTTAAAGGTTATTTGTTCTACCTGGGTAAGATTGAGCTGTAAATTTAACAACTTTTTTACTTTTTGCTGTTTTTTTTCTACTTTTTTTGAAAAAACACCACTTATTTCTTTCATAAGTACCAATTTCCTACGCAAGTGTTTGGTTTATAAAAGGCAGTTTTCCAATAAACTTCGCCAACCTTTTAGAAAAATTGACAGAATGCAAGAAAAACGTTTTACTGAAATTTGAAATTAAAACATGAAACGTTTGATAGCATTACAAAATTAATAGAATTAAAACTTCTTACATCTTCTCAGTTGTTACTTATAGATAACATTTTAAATGGTATGTTCAGTTTTTAAGCGAGAATTTTTATTTTTTCAGACAATACAATACACGGCGAAAAATAAACTAGTTCACACTGAAAGCAGAGAGCTGGCCTCTCTGCAGAAAGGGCGCATTGCTAGCGGCTCGGGAGATCAGTGGCAGAATGCCCTTTTACACATACCTCCACTACCACCAACTAATCTGAGGGGATGCCACCTTATAAGGATACAGTACGATGTATATGTAAGTATTATGGCATAATTTTCGAATTCATAATTTAATTAAATACATTATAGTCTTCCTACCAACTGTCCTAATTTTAACCTTTTATAATCATCAATTTCACCACTTACGGATTAGATGATACCAAGACTGAAAGAAGTGGAGAAGAACACCAATTATCCGAATAGCTGATTATCCAAATCGTTTCTAGGATCGGAAACATAAATACTGTACCTCAGAACCAGAACGACGTAAGTCAAAAATGGCGATTATCACTTTATTAGGGAATTGTATGTAGAATCTTATTCTGCATTGACCCATGAGAACTTTATTCTATAAAATATATTCCTTCACAATTATTTAGCAGCATTAAGAGCACGAATCCCATCTTTTGCATGCATCCGACAATTGTTTTTCCCTTCTCCTGAAAAGTTACAAAAATGGACTAACGTTAGTCTGGTTTTGAGGTACAGAATAAGTAAGCAGAAGTGCGAAATTCCTGCTGAGTAGTAATAAAAATGATCATTGTTACGAATATACTATTCCACAACACATGTCGATGTTCACCACACTATGTAATTGCACTCCTGTAAATAGCACCTGTACTGCTATTCGTCGACATCACTTCTATTACTGTATCCCCACCACAACCCTAAGTACAAAAGTTGTATCTGCGCTTCGTAACAATATTGAGTTATTGATAGTTCTTTGTGACTTATTTTACCTAAGTGTAATGTTTTATGATCATTTGAGAACGGGAAATGTTTTTAAAAAAGTCTGAAAAAGTACATTTCGAATCAAATATATAAAGGTGCGAAACAGCAATCTCTCAGATTGTGACCGTCTGCAGGTACCAGTTTTGCGTTTATCACGGCTCTGTACCCATGTGTAGTTTTCACAAATTTTAAATTATATGAATTACTTTTATTAACTGCTTTTTTTAATGCATCTTTCAGTTTATTATCGAGCCTAAAGGCCTGGACCGTCCAATCAAATTGCAGCTGCCAATAATGATAGCTACTTATCCAGCAAGAAATAAAGATGGTACACTGAAACGAAGAGGACGTCTTCCAGCTTACCCAGCTCATTTGCCAGTCTTCAGAAATTAACTTTGTTGTGATTCAGAAGATTGTTGCGGATCGCTGATTCAAATTGAATCACAAAATACTAGTAGCCATTTACTCGCTCAAAAATTAGACTGTTATTTTTAAAAAAGATGACGCGATCCTCGTTATGTAGCTTGGATTCTATAATGGCAACTTTTCATTGAATTTAAGTGAAATGAAGTTTTATGGTATGTTTCCCGTTTGTTTTAAAACCGTATTATTCCTAAAACAGATTTGATGTTATAAAATGGAACGTTTTGTATCAAAAACAGTTTAATCATCTTTTAAAAAAATTTCAGGAGTTACAAAAAACATTTCACCCTCGGTCCTCTAAATTCTACCAAACAAATGTCGTTCAATTCATTCGGCTCAATTTTTTTTAATTTAAAAACAAACTATCAGCCTTGACTAGTTATTTACAATTGATTTTTTTGGATTATGCTGATTTTAAAGTAAATCGGCCTCATTTAGTTCTATTTAATGTTTTTAAAGTTTCCATTTAAATTCAAATTTCAACGAAATTCACGTGGTTTTTACTCTTATGCTATGCACTCTCCTATCCTATACAATCAACAATGTTGATGTGTTAAGTAGTTTATTATAATAAGTTTGTAAAAATTAAACAAATGTCTTTACAATGGATATATGTTAAAATCATGGAAAAAACTGGTTTTGCATTAAAATGTGTTTTTGGCAGCGATTTTTGACATAATTAAGATTATTTCGTTCCACATCACTTTGTAGTGTACTCTATAGACTAAAAATTATCAACCTATGAAAAATGCCACTTTTGAAAATTCATAAAATGAAATGGTTAGGATACTATGTGCCTCAAATATTGGAGGGTAAAGATGTAGTGTCTTCATTTCATAAACACTAATAATTTTCATTCAATGTTACTGTTAATTGGGTTTTGAATAAAAACTGGGTTTTTAAGATTCAAAAGACAAATCATCAGGAGTTTTGATATCCATTTAAGGGAAATAACTAATACTTTAAAAATGAATTACTTTATTTAGCAATGACACAATAGAAAGCTGTACATGAAGTAAAAAATCCCTGCACGGAATGTTGAAGATTATTTTATCATCCACGGTTTCCGTGACAAATAACTGTTTTTATCACAATCAACTTTAATCGTTAGGATAATGAGAAGTAACGTGTTATCATTCAGGATAAAAATTATGTAAGTAAAAACGTAGAACTGATTGCGCAGAAATATGCTTATTTTGCAGGATGAATTTATTCTTCTTTCTTAAACTCATGCAGCATTTTATTTTATTTTGCATTTTCTTTGTACAGAAATCTTAGATAAATCTGTAATCTTAGGAAATCTGTTATCTTAGAGCTAAAAATTGCGCAACTCTTTTTTTTTTCTTTAAAAATTTTACCTTTAATTTTTGTTAATGGCTTTTTTTTTTCTTTTCTTTTTTTTATCAGTGCACCATTGAGATATTTTGGCATGTGAGAAATAAATAGTTATCTCTGTGCAGAAAAGTAAAATAAATATAACAACTTTTAATCTTACAAATTTTACAAAATACTCAATATACGTGTTTTAAGATTTCAAATAAATCCTTTTTCAGCGTAAAAAAAGTGAACTTTTCGATTCAAAGACATTTAATAAAAGGGTTTTATTGGATGCCTTTACGTCCAAAGGTTCACTATTTTGGAATTGAAAAAGGGTTTCTTTGACACCCTGAAACACGTGTATGGTGTTAGCTCCAAAATTTATGCTATTTAACGTCAATACTTTATCTTTTATTGTTATCATGTCGTCAGACAGCTCAGAATTCCATGAAACGTTAGTTAAAACATAGCAATTCATTTATTTAATAATCTGAATCATATAAGGGTTTCAGTCAAAGGTAACTGGATCTAAAACCACTTTTACGCATTTTTTCAAAAAATGCTCTCCAATTGTGAGTAGATTGAAGTTTCATGATCAAACTCAAACATTACATTAAAAATGATTTTGTTTCGGATGTAATGTGAATTTTTCTATTTTGTAGGCTACAACTCAAAAAAATTAATATGTGAATGTGATACAAATTATATTGACGACTAGTATTAATGGTGTTAGGAAAAATATTGTATAAATGTGATACGAATTCTTCCAAGTTTGTTTTTAATTTAAAGTTTATTATCTCCGATAAAGAAATAAAAGACTCAAGAATTCAATGTTCTGCACGTGGATTAGATTGTCAACAATTGTTCTTATTTATTCGTTGAATTTTGTGCGTCACAGAATGTTTTGTCAACTATTCCCAGATGAATCATATTGTATTCCTTATACCTTTTCGAAATATCTGTTACTACATGACTTTTATGTGTAAAAATGCTTTTAGTGTTCTATATGTTACAGTATGTTAGAATGATACTACGAAAGAGAATATTAGATTTACTTTGAAAGGAATTTGAGAGAATGTTTGAGATTACGAATATAATAAATATTTTATATTACTGAATAAAATATAATCTTTGAACTATTTTTTCACTATGGAAGAATATTTTTTTGCAATTTGAAAATAAATCATTATATTTTTGAAACTGCGATATTTTGTATAAATAATCTTAAAAACATATCTTTTGGATCTTAAATAATGTTATTATTTTTTACTGTAAATCACCCAAACAAAAAATGCGTTGTTAAAATGTAAAAACTTACCTGCAGAAGTTATGCTTTAGCTGAATAATATGAGCTTTTAATGTTGAAGCTGATAACATTGAATTGATAAATTTTAATTCATTATTTGAAACTTAATTCTATTTGCTGTTTCAATATACATTCAACATTGTGACCTTAAGAAATACAATAAACGTATAGCTTTTATCAGTCCCACGCCTGCCCGAACCCTCTTTTTTTTAATTGAAATAAGCAAGTGGGCTTGAATCACCAGCCTTTTCGGCAGCCGAACGCGCTAGTGAATCGCTCCACAAGTGCTAAATTGAAATTGTTTAACCAGTGGTGGCTAACACGCGGCACGCGTGCCACAGTGTAGCATGGCAGAGCATTAGGAGTGGCACGCTAAGACTTACTGAAAAAAATTAAAAATCGAGGAAATAATGTCGTTCTTAGAAATATTTTCCAAAGCTAAAGCCCTTACTTTTTTTGATAAATAACGATTGGATGACATGTGTGAGGTGGCTGGTATACAAATTGTCGGTTTTCCCACACGAGAGCAAGCGGCCTATAGTTGCCCATGGGAAAAACATGGATTTTCTAAATCTAAACCGCAAATTGACATTGTTTGCCCTTGGGACTTATTAATGGACATGGCGAAAGCTAAACAAATGAGAAACTGTAGCCTTTTGAAGGGTATTGAAGATTCTGACGGTGTCATTGGGATACGTGGCAACAGAACTACTTCATCTTTAAACTTGCCAGTCAAAATGATTGCCTCAATAATGTTCCCGGTGATTTTTTTGATAACTAAACGCTACAATTTACTAAAATTTACTAACATTGCATAATCTCGGTGGATTTAAATTACCTAGAAGAACTATGGGTGAACCAATTTTTAACCGCAGATTATGTGGTGGCATTCGGGGTATGTTTAAAGAATTTTAGCCAAGAATACAGAAAAGCTGGTAGCTAAATAGATAATTTGCAATAAAAAAATATATTGCGGTTTTAAATTGAGATAAAAACTATCCTATCATATAAGTTGGACAAAACTGAAACTGCGTGCAAAATTTGTTTAAAATCGGTTCAGTAGCTGAGGAGTCCATTGGCCACAAACACAGGGACACGTAATATTTTTTTTTTCAGATAAAAAAGATTATTACTTGTTTACTGCGCTCCAGAAGCTGCCAGAACGTGTGCTTTATGTCGCTCAGCCATGGAGGTGTCAAAAAAGGCTTAGTAAAAAGGCTTAGCCAAGAACACAGAAAAGCTGGCAGCTAAATACATAATTTGCAATAAAAAATATATTGCTGTCCTAAATTGAGATAAAAACTATCCTATCATTTAAGTTGGACCAAACTGAAACTGCGTGTAAAATTTGGTTAAAATCGGTTCAGTAGCTGAGGAGTCCATTGGCCACAAACACAGGGACACGTAATTTTTATATATTAAGATAAGAAAGATTATTACCTGTTTACTGCGCTCCAGAAGCTGCCAGAACGTGTACTTTATGTCGCTCAGCCATGGAGGTGTCAAAAAAGGCTTAGTAAAAAGGCTTAGCCAAGAACACAGAAAAGCAGGTAGCTAAATACATAATTTGCAATAAAAATATATTGCGGTCCTAAATTGAGATAAAAACTATCCTATCATTTAAGTTGGACCAAACTGAAATTGCGTGTAAAATTTGGTTAAAATCGGTTCAGTAGGTGAGGAGTCCATTGGCCAAAAACACAGGGACAGGTAATTTTTATATATTAAGATATACAAAAATCAAAATACCGTTGAATGTTAAATAGCAGCTCTTAAAACACTTATATTTGTTAGCTTTTCAAGAACTAATCCTAAAATTAATGGCTGGGTAAAAAAAGTTACGAATTCTGTAAACAACATTCATTACTGACTGTGCATTTTTTAAAATTAAATGTTTCATGTTATTTGTTTATATTTAAAGCTTGACCCAACTGACTGAACCTATAAAAGTGTTTCTTAACGGTAGCTCTTAAGTTCGGATTTGTTTTAAGTGTATTATCATTTTTATTTCCACAAATTAGACCTACGTGAGAAGAAAGTACTATTTAAGTGAAAATCACATAGTCAACCAACAAGTAATTTTTTTAACTTTGAAAATTTTTTCAGCTTGTTGGAAAAATTGAAAATGGCAAGCCCCCATTTTTCCCCCAGATAGTGGCAAGCTTTCCAAAAAGGCTGGCCACCGCTGTGTTAAACCATTTTAGATAAACAAAGCTCTGCACATAAGCGCGGAATGTAGCTGGTGGAACGCTTTTTTTATATCATATTTTCTAAGTTCGGCCGCCAATTTCTCATAAAATGAAAAAAGCTTTAAAAAAATCATGAATTTAAATTTTTTGAACAATACTCCTATTTTCTATTAAATGAGTCGCGAAATACTTTTCCCTTGCAAAGAAATCTGTTTCGATAATTTCCAAAGGAAGTACGACTTGATTTTATATTGAAAGAAAAAAAAAAGAAAAAGAACTACAGTCGAGTCTCAATAACTCTGAGCTGTATAACTTAAAATGCTCTTTTATTCCGAAGTTCTTATTGGCTCCAAAACTCTTGAGAAGGCCCATGGAAACTTTTTATAGCTCGAACTCGAACTACCAATAACTCGAAGCTTTTGGCCGGTCCTTTGGGACTTCAAGTTATATAGACTCGATTATAGTTTCCGTTTAAAAATTGTATTCTAAAAAATGATATGTGTGTGGCATGACTTTCCATCAAGCTTTGCATACTCATTTATCTCAGTGAGGTGCAGTTTGTTAGAATAGGTTGTGATATAATTAGAAATTGCTAGGTATGCATTTGAGTAAGGGTTCTTTTAAAAAAGTAAAGTTTGAGCACTACTTATAGAGAATGCTTTTGAAAAGTCAAAGTGCGCACAATGAGTCAGGGTGAAATAAATCTTGATTTTTTCAAAGGGTTGTCTTGTAAATAGCTAGAAAAAATGAAAAAAAAATAATAATAATAAAATGAAATTGAATGTAAAAATTTTAAGCCTAGCTACCACATAACTTGAAATAGCTAAACGTTTTCACAAAATAGAAGCATCACTAAAAAATCTTACATTTCTTTGAAGTCATTAAATTGTTGCTAACTAAGCTCTATTAATAAAACAGACGTGTCAACTAATTTAATTTTAATTTTTCATTATATTTACGGGGTCCCCGGTGGCTTAGAGGTTGAAGTTTCGCCTCGAAACAAGAGGTCGTTAGTTCGTTTCCCGCCGGAGCCCTGGGTGATATTTCCTCCCTTTGAGTTGTAAATCTTTCTTGTGCAGTCTTACATGTTAATAAAGAAGCCTTACCTTTCTCTAGGCAATGGCGGCACCCACTCTTTGCTTAGTACTGTCTAACATTTTTTCGCCAGACCTCCGTCGAATCTGCGCACGCGCCAAGTCTCCTCTGACTTTCTCGAAATAGGGGGGAAATGCAACGAGGAAGTAGCTAGCGAAAAAAACTGAAAGCATCGGGAAGTGCGCATCTTAAACCTATCTTCAATTTTTAAAATGGAACCGTTCATGGCTGCCAGGCGCACAATACGCAAATAGACTGTATTTATGAAACTATGCACACGACAACAGACAACATTGTATTTATGCTTCAATTTGTGAACAAAATAAACAAAAAGAAAGACGTTTACAACTACACGATGTCTCATTTAAAGGCAAGAGGAAAAAGCAGCTTTTTTTCAATAACAAGAAATATTGCCATACTTTCCCCATTGCTAATAACTGGAATTTTTCTTGTTGTCATGAAAATCCAGTTCTTTTGTATTTTTTCACTTTCTTAATGTTTTTAATTTTCTCTTTCTGTATTAATACTTATACTATCTTTATGTTCGTAACTACAGGTTCTTTCTTACCTTTGCGTAAAAGAAAGTAATGTTAGCCAAAGGATACACTGCAAAAAATAAATTGTTGCTTTTACAGAATAATACTTGCAGCAGAGGTCAAAGTTCAAAGCTGCAAAATGCACAGTAAAAAACTAAAACTAGCAGTAATATATGTATTGCTGCTAATTTTAGTAAATTACTGCATTTTAGTTTTAAACTAGAACCCCTGTTGCCAGAATTATACTGTAAAAGCAACAGTGTATTTTTTGCAGTGTACTGATTCGCATCTTTGCTGTTTAATACCTCGTGCATGCCCATTGAAAAAGAGCTTATAATAGAGAAAAAACGGAAAAATGCTCTTCACTAGCTCTAATTATAGTTCTTCCGCATAATTTTTCCATAAATTTTTATTTACGATATTTTTCTTGCAATGTAAGATGATAGTAAATTCGTATTCCAAATACAATTCCAGTTGATGTACCTGAAATTACTTTTTTTCAAATTTTTACAAGTTCAAGCCATTATTATGTCGCCCAGATAAAATTTTAAAAGCTTTGGCATTAACGTTTTTACATATTTTTCAAAATTATTAGATGTCGCTACATCATTGAATGCACAAGAAATATTCTAAATTTGACTCATATTTCAAGTTTTTCATTCAAGTTTCTACTCTTTCCTTTGTCGAAAAATGAAAACTGCAAAAAATACTTGTTTAAACGTTGAGAAACTATTTAAATTTTCATTTGCATATTCTAATGCTCATTTTCATTTCAATATATGCTTCAAGCTTTCTGTAGGAACACAAATACCATCCTTTATCGTCTTCTAACTCTAACTCATTTAAACAGCATAAAAAATAATGAAGACGAAGAGCGGAAGAATACGTTTTATTAACTCTAGACAAACTTCTGCCATGAGCTTCTTCATCAAATTTCTATTTCAAATATTTTTTTCTTCAATGGGGGGTAATGTGGTTGATATGCTAAAAAATTCTAAATAAGGTTTTTGATGATCAATGTATTTAAACTTATTTTTTGTCAAACTTTTACAAAGACATACCGTCATTTATGCAACATGGATAAAATGTTAAAGTCTCGACATTTACTTTTTTTCGCAATTATTAACTGTCGCAAAGACTTTGAATGCGCAAGCAGCAAAAAAATATCAAAATTTGGATTCGTACTCGCGTTATTCAAGTATTTTAAACAAAGGTTATTCAAAACTGGAAGATGCCAATTAATTTTAATGAGGATTTCTTTCAGTGCTAACTAGAGTTGCAATTACTGTGAAATTCAGTTTATTTTTTTCACTTGCATACATTCAAAGTGTGAATAACTAGAGCTTTTTCAGCAAATTTAAAAATTCGAGGATTGGATGATTAATTAAATTTGCAACAATGTCGACAAAAATGTTTAGTATACTTACATATATCTTAATGTTCTTTTCGTAAATGTCAAGATGAATTTTGTGTTTTTGGATTGTAAAAAGCAGTACAGATAGATAGGTTTCTAAAAATTAAATCTATTGGAAATAATTCCGACAAGGTTGAAAATGTTACAATAGTTTTCTTGTTTCATATTATTATACAGGATGATTTAAAAAAAGTAAATAAATAAAAACTATATATATAAAACAAAATTTAACACAAAAAAGACTAAATAGCATGACAAATCAGTCATGCAACAAGGATGGAAAATTGTACTGGAACAGAAAGTTCTTTCCACAATCTGGAGCCGCAACAGTGCGTCTAAAATAATACATATCACAAAGAAAACAAACAAAACCATTTCAGATAATTTTAATAATAATCAAAGTGTTGCAGCACCCACTATAGTTTAATTGAATTGCGAACAATTTTTATATGACAGCTGGCTGCTCTGCTTGAAAAGTAATGCTGGTGAGATATGTTGAACATGTATAATAAAACCGTGAGGAGATGGCACCTGTCAATCAAATGAGAAAAAGAGTTCATTCCTTAAAATAGGTAGAGAAGAAAAAAGTTGATGTAGGGGAAGACCGCCTATATTGGACCACTGCTTAAATTGGACCTCGGGCTTAAAAGCTAGTACAGAAATCTGTTCAACATTTCAATAGTAAAAATATAAAGTTTTAGGAATAAAACCAATGTGTACGAAGTTTCACCACGCTCCGAACTGTTTAGCGTGAGTTACGGCTAGATTTGTGTTGAAAACGTGCGAAATCTTATTTCGCGGACTTGTTTCTAAAAGGATAACTCAAAAACTTGTGAGTTGAGGTAAAATGCTGTTACAGTATTATAATCTGTGTTTAATAAGGATTACATCGATGTATTTGCATGCGCGATTGTGATAATTTTTAACAGAGCAATGAACTGAAGAATAAAAAATGGCGTGTTTTCCTTTATTGGACCGAAAAATTTTTCCTATATTGGACCGGTGGTCCAATTTAAGAATATGATTTTAAGCAAGAATTTTATTAATCGTAACATAAAATAAGTGACTTATCTTATTTAATATCGTAGTTAAAATTATTTTAAGCATACTTAACAACCTATTCACGATATTCATTTAAACTTTTTTATCAAGCAGAAGCTGCAACTTCTTAAAATGTATGTTTTTTTTTTCTCTTCATCTATTAAGCTAAAGTTTCAGGTTGTTAAACATAGTTATTAACCTAAATAAAATTTATGCTGGTTTACTGAGAGAAAAATATGAAATTATTCGATATTTTCGAAAAGATTTTTAAAGGAAACAGTTTATATGCTACTAAAATGTTCAATGCAGATGAAGCCGGTCTTTTCACTGTTCAAAAGCCCCACAATATATTGACGTATAGAGGCAAACACCATGTTGGAGCAGTAATGAGTGGTGAACAGAATTTCAAGCTTCCCATGCTTATTTTCGAAAGATTACGTTCCATGTATGAATTTACCTTAAAAGCATCCCCTGGTGAGAAATATTCTTATTCAACAAAAAAAGGTTGGATCACAAACGATAATTCACACAGTTGATATAACATTTCATCAAAACTGTTAAGCCAAGCAGTGCAAAAAGAATGTCCTTCTATTAATGGATAGTCACATAAAGATTATTGATGCAATAAACTTGACAACGAGAACGATATAATAATGCTTTCTGTTTAAGCACATCATGCACGTAGATGTGGTCTTTATTCAATCTCTGTCTACATATTTTAATCGAGCTTGTGATACATGGAGGCGAGAACATCCAATGAGATCCATTATCTAATATCGCGTAGAAGAACTGTTGGGTAACTCTTAAACCGCAATCAAAGCCAAGGCAAATGCTGTGAGTTGATTCCAAAGAAACGGAGTTTGGCCTGTTTATTGACATGTGTTTCATGACATTGATTTGGCTGCAGCAGACTTAGAGGTAAGTAGTCCAGATAAAACTACTCAAAGTGAACAGGTTACATGTTCGGTGTAAGTTGTACACCATGTACAAGAACTAGCTACGACTTAACATGATTAAGTGTATGAAGTACCATCGGCGAGTTTATCAACACTGCCTAAGTGAGGTCGAAGCAAAAGAAATTCTATTGCAAATCCTGGAAAATAGCTGTATAGTTCAAATATAAATTATTCTATGATTTCCTGATACGGTCCAATTTAGGAAGCACGTGGTTCAATTTAGGCGCATATATTTCTAAATTGGACTTTTGCCACTTTTTATAAGATAATTTTTTAAAAAATAATTTTCATATTTTCAGAAAATATAAGCTTCTAGGGCGGTTCCTGATTAAATTTAGCTTACGATGCCCTACTTGGCATTTCTGTTTTGCTTCACATTGAGCGACACAGGCCTCCTGTTCTTAGGGGGTCCAATATAGGCGGTCTTCCCCTATGCCATGTTTGTGAGTTTAGCTCAATTTGGGCAATGTGACGTTCTTTGTAAAAGATGAAATAATTTTTTGACTAAAATAATGATGAGGCCGAAAAAGAGGCAACATTCGTAGCAAAACATTCTAAATTTATAACGTCTGCAACATTTCTTTTACTGCATTGTAATTTATTACAATATAAATTGCAGTAAATATCTTGAGTGAGATAATTTGAATTTAAATTTATCGTTTGCTGGTTGATATCTGTTAATGTTTGTTGTTTTTATTATCATTGCGAAGAATAATGTATGAAATTTTGGTGAGTAACACTTAAAAGTTTTAGAATCAATTGAATTTTTTTACAAAAAAGTGCTCTAAATATATTTACGCTATGTGATTATTTAATATTGGAATGTAATTTGCCGCAGTTACTGCTTTTGGTGGCGGAAAAGGAAAAATGACATGAGTTACGTTCTTTATTGTAACCCTACTCTCGCCAATTTTTAATTAAAATGAACTATCGGAGGCGTTGCTGTCTTTGACCAATGGCTGTTCGAAGAGGTAAAACTAAGGCCCATCCACTTTCTTAGAATATGACCCGTCCAATAAAGCATCTGTCTCTACGTCACAAAATTAAAATATTTTAACCTCTTTGGCTAATTTCTTTAAATGAGTGGAGTATTCAAGCTATGCTAGAACCAATAATACATTTGTGAATCCGTTCTTCAGTTTTCCTCTACTTTATCACCCCTTCAGAAAAATGAACCATTCTAAAAAAAGGAGGAGTTAAGTGCCATCTCGTCAAAGGCAGACTTTATTTCAACTTAAAGTCAGTCGCACAAGAAGCGGTTCGTTAATTAAATTTTTTGATCTTATGCACCCAGAAGGTGGGGCAGCTCACATCTAAGTACGGCCCTTATTCCAATCATAGCTGTGATATAAACGTTGTGCAAGTACACCCTGCGATGCACCTTTTCACCTTTTTGCAAGCAATCGTAAATTTTATTGGCCTTGAAACTGTAGTTTATTACACGAATGCAGGGACGTAAAGTACAAATAAAATTGTCAAAATAAACCATTGAGTTGCATTAACTATAACTTTGAGGCCAGCGTCGAATAGTAGCCATGCGTACATGACCAAAAAAAAAAAAGAAAAGAAAAGAGAACGCTGTTGCGGGTATTTTTCTTTATTCCCCCCCCCCCCCGTCTTTTGATTGACATTTGTATTTAAGAGTCATGCAAAGCAGGGCACATCTACTGGTAAAATATTGCTTGATTTTCAGAAATAAAAACAATAATATTTTGTCGGAGCTTAACACGGCCGGGAAAAAATGTATCGTTATGAAAAAAATCATCTGCATCTGAAATTAGTAAACGACACAGTTTTTTTCTCACAAATATTTATTTTCTCATGTTTAGTTCCGTTAAAACACAAAACACGTACAACAATCATCATTTCTTGAGACAATGTACCATTCTGTGTTTTACACATACGAAAAATATATCCACAACGCATGGTTTAGATTAGAAAGTGCATTAAGTACATGCAGTTTGAAGACAGATATAATTCTGCTTAATCAATGCAGCAAAGGATGAGAGAGCAACTTAAAGTAAGATGTGAAAGCAAATTTATTTATTTATAATTTAAAGACATTTTTGTTTAATTATAAAATTTCTTTCGATGTTTAAATTGGTCTTTGCCATGGTCATTTTAAAAGAGTTGTTTCAGTATTGAGAAAATCTGGGATACAATAATACGTACGAAAATGTAAAGAGTAAGTTTTAAGATAGTCGGTTAACAACTTTTAAGTTCCCCTTATAATCCCCTTCTATAGTGTTTGGTGATTGAAATTAGCTTTGATTAAGGTAGGAAAACGTGCTTGTTGTATGGTAATTTTTAACTTGGAGAGATTTAACTAAGCGGGAAAGCTTATGTAGTTGCTAAGTTCATTCTTTACTGCATAAAATTAGGAGCGGTGCAAATAATTTTTGACAGCAAATTCAATAGTTTTCATTCTTTGTACTTCCATTTAAAAATATCAACATTTAGTAGACTCTGGAGGAAGTTCAGGAAGATACAATTTGATTGTCATCGGTTACACAAACATATAAGTGCGAATAATTTTTCCACAATATTCAGGAACAGTAAGAATAAGCATTTTAAATGTTTTCAACTATATTAATGTGAACTAGAACTCGCTGGATTAGATTTATTTAAAAGCCCTTTGCGCAAATTACATTGTAAGACAACGAGAAAGCTCACTTGCTTTTAACTTATTCACAGAATAAGACATGGTATACGAATTGAGATAAGCGTGTGCTGACACACAACCACTTGGTCAGGGAATGAGACACATTTTATAGCAGTTAAAATTTACATTAAAGAAAACGAAAATACATGAACATACAGTAAGGTAAAATACGGACGGTTACTGCTTTTAACTGATTTCCGTTAGTATAGATCAGTTTTTAACTAAAAACAAAAATAAACAAGATCACTTAACCCATTTATGCCCAAGTTTTTTTAAACAATTTTTTTCAATTTTTATCTGCTTAAAACTCTTACTTGAAATGGTTTACATACATTCTAGACTTGAAATAGGTCGCCGTTGCCATATTTATCAAGTTATTTAACGTCCTGTTTATGGGATATTTTGCAGATATGTGAGCAAAATACGACCTTACTTGACTTTTCTTTTGCAAAGTAGCATTACAGAAGACATCTGTGGTCAATTTTAAACAAATCATTTTATAATATTTTAATTTTATGAAAAATAAGTGCGCAAAAAAACCTTACTTTCTGTTGCTACCCATGCTGCATCGTTGCTTGACTGATTTGTCTGAAAATAGCTGTCAATAAATAAACTCTAATGTCCAAATAGTAGCTCTAACTGGTTTTCTCAAGAAGAAGGACTCTTTAACTTGTGAAAAACAAGTTTAGTAAAATGATATAACCCAGTACAGGTTTTTGTATGCAGTAACTAACAAGCGTCCTGTTTTTAGGCTACTGGGCATACATGGATTAATAAATAGTAACATTTCTTCTTACCCTGGTCCATTACATAACATGTATACGTATCTCTTTATACAGAACGGAGCACGTTGTATGTGTGTGCGTGTGTTTTCCATACAAAGCACACGACTTGACAAAATGCAATAAAATTTGGCACAAATTTCTATCATTGCTTGATTACACATTGTCCATTCAAAAATTGAAAATAATTTCGTTCTGATTCTAAATTCAAATAAAATTGTACCTTTGAGAAGATCTCATCGAAGAAATGTTATACCTTTTAGATTTTTGCAATATCTTAAACCTTTCCTTTCGTTTTTTCTTTCCACCCCTGTATAGTTACCAAATTAGTGCGTCCAGATTACACGAAGAAGATTAAAAGATCACTTTGTGACTTTTTTTAAACGGAGACAAGTTTCTTTCATTTTGAAGTAACTATCACTTTTGCTTGACAACCGAGAAAGTTCATCTGGATGATGACTTCACTACGTCATTCTGAATACGTGGAAGGTAGTTTTGGGAGCCATTTTCCAGTAAAAGTTATTCCGATTTGGTTGATTCAGGACTACTCTTCAATAAAAATTGTACAAAAGGAAGTTTCTTTAAGAGTTCGTCTCTGTCAAATAAATATTAAAGCAAAGCCAAATATCAGTTTGCTTAAGGTAAGGAAATTGTTAATAAATATACTTAGTGTATTCCTTTTCCTATATACAGGGTGTCCACTCCAATCGTGGACCAATAGCTAATTTCTAAACCGTTAGAGATAAGCATATAGTTTATTTAGGAAAAAATCTCCAAATTATGAAAGGAATTTTGGGTCTATTCAATGTTTTTCAAAAAATCAAATTTTGAAAGAGTTACGAAATTTAAATTTTTATACAGCCCCCCAGTCCTATCAATCATATTTAGTAAAACATTATTGACACTGTAACGTTTAAAACTAAAAAAATCACTCTTCTACCATAAAAATTGACCGAGTTATGACGTTTTGAAAAATTAAGATTTTGCATTATTTCAAGACATCATCGAGAGATCGCTCAAGGGACCGTATGCGAAATCTTTCAAAATCTTGATTTTTCAAAACGTCATAACTCAGTCAATTTTTGTGGTAGAAGAGTGATTTTTTTTTAGTTTTAAACGTTACAGTGTCAAGAATGTTTTACTAAATATGATTGATAGGACTGGGAAGCTATATAAAAATTTAAATTTCGTAACTCTTTCAAAATTTGATTTTTTGAAAAACATTGAATAGACCCAAAATTTCTTTCATAATTTGGAGATTTTTTCCTAAATAAACTATATGCTTATCTCTAACTGTTTAGAAATTAGCTATTGTCCACGATTGGAGTGGACACCCTGTATAAAAAATTACGAACAATAATAAATGACAAAATAATGCTTCACAAAACAAAATTATTTTTCTGAACAAAACGACACATTTACATTATAATTTCACTCCTCATCATTTAGTTTTTTTTCCTTTTTGTTATAATTTTTGCTAGTTAGTTATTTGCGTTAATGAATTCCTAACAGTTGTTAGAATACTAAGCTATGAACAATTTTTAATAAGGAGAAATGCATTCGAAGGACGTTTGTTGTATGATAACTATAGGTCGGACATTACCGTTTATATAAATAAATTTGTTCACTTTTTTTTAAAACTATGAGTTTATTACAGTTTGAAATTTGACACAGTTTGAGTATTTACAAAATAACAAATAATAATAGCAATACTATTAACAGTGAACATTTTTTACCAGAGAGATATATACTATATGTATCATTTCTACTATATTATGGATGACAAGGTGACATTGAGATACTTATACAGCGTTTCAGAAAACGTAATTTGGAGGAAAGTGCGGCTTCAAGGAAACACCTAATGCAGTTCAGTACACAATATTTTTACAACTGTGCCCAACAGGTGAAATGCGGAACAAATATTTTATAATTTGTATCAGTTTTGTTTGAACATTAAAAATAAAAAAGATTGCTTATTGTCTTATTGGAAATAGAGATGATGATCATAAATTAGAGATGAGAAATAGTCAAAAAGGAGTAAAACAACTTTTTTAAGGCAATTTTTGCTAACAAATTTAATCATTTTCACATAACAAAATTCACACTTAAAAAAAAGTCTAACAATTTTATCATAAACATTTTCACTGATATACGTTTTGTACTTCTTAAACGAAAAATGCATTAAATTTCTGTTTTCTAAAGTACGTTAATACTTGTGCTTCAAGTTCAAATAAAAAAATTAAAGCTCAGACCATTTTTGTAAATCTTTTTTTATAAATAATACGTGCTCTTTTAAACAACTCGAAATTGTACAGCGTGTGATACGCGGCATTGATTCAAAAACACAAGAATAATCAAGAAGTGGTTTTCAATTTATTCATGGCATGTGAGTTGATAAAATAATGATAATAACAAAAATGTAGTCATTAACTCTATTTTTTGTTATGCAGTTTTGTATTTCAATGCATGCAACATGCCCTATAGCTGCTGTCAAAACCACAGAGTGAATAAGTAATCAATAACTTTCTTATTTCCACATTTGAGCAAAAGCTAACGAACACAGTACAGTGAGTAACAAACGTTTGGCTAACTTTGTTTGTGTAGATAGTCAGAGAAAAATCTCAGCGAGTAATTTAGAAGAAATTTCGCAATTTTTTTGCGAAAAATATTTGAGGTAAAAGTAAGTTTAAACGGTTTCATGTGTTAAGAGTGTGTAGGATCTATATTGCTTTAGGTTTATGCAAATTATCAATAAACTATTATTTTCGTTTTGTTCCAGTTCGTTTAAATTAATTTTCAAACAAAATAAAAATAAAAATAAATACATTATTTTGTATTTCAAGTTAAAATACTTTTGAATTTACCTAATTTCGATGGATTTAATTACGTTAAAAACATTATAAAATGTTCAAATATTTTAGCATGTGTTGTGAGATGATTATATTTTTCATTTGCTAAAAAATCGTTTTATTAGGTAAAAAATTCTTTCTCTTCCTACGCATTTAGCTTAGTTAGCTAATTTTAACTGTCATCTGATTGTAATGCTAATTACTAATTTCTTCTCCTATAATATTTTTTCCCAAAAAATGCAGTATTTTTCGTAAGCATTTTGATAATAAAAATATAACTTCATTTATGTTCTGTAGATTACATTATTAAGCCTAAGATTAAAATTTCATTTCCTAACAAAAGTATATTCAAGCATTTTTAAAAATATATCAATCTTATTTTACTACCTTAAAATCAGTTATATACATTACTTCTCCTCCTTAGTGTAAACATTTTTATTTTCAATAGGAAGCTGGCAGAAAATTTATTTACATGTTATGAGAAATTATATACTAAAATAGAAAAAAAAAAGAGCTTTGAAATGTAAGTTGTTCTCAGAAAAAGTTCTGCTAAATTTTTTTTTTTTTCATTGTACTTGCAATATAGGTGTGAAATAATTTTTCTATCAAAAACTATTTCTTAACCTTTAAAGATAACATTTGACTTTATATCATATATTTAGGTTTTCATCTGTTTGAAGCTAAATTTAATATGCTGTACAAAATGAAAGCAATAGGTATTAATAAAAAAAGAGATAATAAACATTTTAAAATTTTGCGTCTGTTACAATTGTCGATGTCTTAATCACACACTTTTCAATTAATTTTCATTTTTACATTTTGTCCTTCAATGTTCCACTGTTAGGAGATTTTTGGGACAGTGCTATAGTTTAAAAATTTTGGAAGCAGGAGTTCTGCTATTAGGTCTTGATTCTTAGTTTAAAATTAAAGTTTCGTTCTTAATTATAGATTGCTGCAATGACATCCAGAAAAGGCAGGCATAATGCAAATTATTCTCAATTTATGATTGGATTTTAATGTTTTTGATGTAGTATATGAGGTTATGCTGAATGTCTTTTTGAATTTTTCAGAGGGGAAGGGTACATACTCGTGTAAATTATACCTAAAAACAGCCCAAACCACTTCTACCTATATGAAAATACGCTAATTTACCAAACCTCTTCCATTGATCGCCTAAATTACGGCCCTGAGTCTATGAAAGTTCTGACAAGATTATTCTGATTTACCACATATAATGCTTAACCCTCTCGGCACCCTGGACCTCATATGAGGCTCCTACTTTTGAACTCAATTTTGGAAGAAGTAAACACCTAAAATGATTTTTTTTCCATCAGTGACTCCACCTATTCATGTAGATCACATATGAGGCTCCTAAGTGAAAAAAAAATCATTTTAAGTGTTTACTTCGTCCAAAATTGAGCTCAAAAGTAGGAGCCTCATATGAGGTCCAGGGTGCCGAGAGGGTTAAAACAGTGTGCTAAATAAGCAATGGATAACTTATATGAAATATTTTTACATGGAGCATGTAACGTAGTAATGTATTTTTTTCATGTCAAAACTTTTGCTGACTTCTGAAGTACAAAAGCGAAACACGGGATGTTTAAAAAATTCCCGATAGAGAAAATATATTATTTAGGATTTTTAAATAATAATTTTATTATCATAATCATTATATCACAGGGCCGTAACCAGACCTTAGTTTAGGGGAGGTTTTTACCAAATCTATTTCTCGTGAAATCTATCGAGTCAATAAAATTTGATTTCATGTTCTATATTCTATTGATTTTTGTTACAATGTATGCTAAAAAGGTATTAACATGAAAAATGTTGTAAAAAATTGGTTCATCTTTTCAGTGAAGGAAAAAAAAATTCTGGATAGATTTGTTTACACATATACGCGCATTCGAAGGAGTACTTTAAAAAAATTCCATCTTACAAAATTTATAAGATGTGTTAAATATAGAGTTTGGTACTTACAAATTTGAAGAATTTTGGCGTGTTTTTTTTTTTTTTTTTTTTTTTTGTTATTAAAAATTCAAAGGGAAAAGTGTACTTTTCAGAAATTATGTTTGCAATAACTGCAATAAATATAAATACTGCATATAAGCACTTAATTTGTACAATTATTCAATAATAATGATTTCATTTTTCAAATGCAGTTTCAAAGTAAATAAGAAAAATAAAATAAAATAACAATAATATTTTTTTCAGTTAAAAACTACGTGAAGCGTTTTTGTAATAGTTTTGGAAAATTTCGGAGGGGGTTTGAACCCTAAAAACCCACCCCATAAATACGGCCCTGTTATATCATCAAGTTTTTTCTCCCAATGGTACAATACCAACTGAAGACATGCACTTGTTGCATGGTGTATGAAAAGAAGCACTCCCAGAAGCACCGGTATTTGAGGTTCGTCCCTCCAGAAACTTTGACTTTAGCACGTATTACCAATCTTGAGATGCCATTTTTTACCCGAATCTGGACTGTTATGACTCGCCCCTCAGAAAGCAAATTCTGGATGTACCAGTACATGGCATAAAATTGAAAACTATTCGAATTTTCTAAAAACCACGAAAGGTGCATATGTTAAAATGTATTAACGTTATGAAAAAAATCAGATTAGGATGAAAATTAAAAAATAAGTATGTTTGCATCAACAGTAGGTTATTTTAATTGAATTTTCTTCATTATTGCAAGACTTTATAAACATCCTATATATCCCCTTCGAAGTTTATTTATAGTTCTCTAAGAACTTTGGTTGCCTGGTAATGGATAATAATCTTCATCTTAATCATTATTTTTCGTGTGAAGTTCACATTTAAGTCAAACGTATGTTTCACATCATGTTTTTAACTTGATAGCCAAAGGAGTTCGAACATCAAATTTAAACCAGCTTCCCATTGTTAATGTCTGCATTTAAATAAGAACACATTTCTGATTTTCTTTAAAATTTCTTGTGCATTTAATTTGTTTTTCACTTTCTTTGCGTACATCCTGTATTTCATTAACATCGGCCATCGACCTGTTTGGTGACGATTTCTTCAGGGCAAAAGCCATGTTGTTGAAACAACTGAGTTTGCGACTCAATCTTTTGGACATGCGACTCTTTCTCCGGAAGAGATCTTGCTCTTCCAGCATGGCCTCTTGGGCTTCTTCATGCTCGCGAGCAATTTGGAGAAGTTCCAGGAAGACTTCCTTGACGTTGATGTCGAACTTCGCTGAAGCCTCGAAGAAAGGACATCCGCTCAAAGCTTCCGATGCCTTCTGTGCAGCTGTTTCGTGGGACACTTGTCTGTGTATTTCCAAGTCGGATTTATTGCCCACTAAAACCACAGGCACTTGACCCCCTAGAAGGATATGTGAATGAAAAAAGCTTTGCAAGAAAGATCAGAATACTAAAGAACTATTACAGACACAATGCTTATTACTATTGTTTCTTCCTGTTGTTAATAAGTTTATATGTGCTACATCTCCCCATATTTAGTTGGTTGCTAAGACCCTACGAATTAACACCCAAGGAGAGGTCTACTGCCGAAAACTTTATTGAGACATTATTTTTTTAAACAACAGTAACATAGTAGAGTAGTTTTTTAATTTTTTTAAGTTACACTCTTCATCATTCATGAACTTTTTACCCTTATAAGTTCAACCCTTCACTTTAGAAATAAATTAGCAAATAAATAAATAAATAAATAATTATATAAGATTATTACTTTAGACCTTTATCGAAGAAAGGTTTATAGTTAAAGTAAATCATGTGAATTCTGTAGACAAAAATATGAACTAACATACATGGAAAGAAATGGTTTATTGGGAAAGAAATGGTCTCTATGAATTTGCAGAAGTGTGACTAAGTGAATAAGTTTCTGGCACATTCTGGAGCGAATTAATCACAGGACAAAAAGTGAATCAAAAGTTAATCACAGTATCCTAAATTTTTTTTCTTTTTAATTTGTTGATGAAAATTTATTATGGATGGAGGTGAAACCTACTCGGAAAATAAAATTGGAAGAATAATTTTAAATGTTTACGCTGTGATTTTTAACCAGCTAAAGTAAAAACAACTTTCAATTCGCTTTTTGTTTCTTTGTGACTAAACTCTTTTTCAAGGCCACCGTTAATCGAGAGGACCTCAAAGTTACCTCTGATGTCGATGATGAGCTCATAAAGCTGAACTGCTTCCCTAAAGGATTGCAGACTGTCCACAGAGTACACGATGAGGAACCCTCTGCCGGATCGGATGCTGAGCTCCCGCATGGCCGGAAAATGGTGCGATCCGGCGGTGTCCAAAATTTCAACCGTGTGTGATATTCCATCTGGAAACAGAAAGTAATAACGAATTTGGTACGAATTGAGCTAAATTATTTTGAGAAAGTATTTCTGGCAATAAGATGCATTAGTTTTCCACCAAATTTCCTGTGTCCAGCAGTTTTCATACTGATGTCATTATCAATCGCTCCGTCTAACAATTACAGCCTTCGAAACATTATTTGATTAAGCAACTAATTTCAATTAAAATATAACACACAAGATAGCATCATATATTTAGGGTTAATAATTTTTAATTAGTCAAAAATTATTAAATAACTTTTGTGCTATTATTATTTTCTTTTCCTTTGAAAATTGTTTCTAACTTACAAGGATTTGAATGAGATGGTCGGCGTTTTGGAATTTTATATCTGTCATACGTTTTCCTGATACGTCATTTTTTTTCCTTTTTTAGCCTACTTTCCCGTTAAAAATAAAAGAAAGACGAAAAAAGTGTTAAAAGTAGCTTAATGCATCGAAAAAATATCGCCAAGTCCAAAAAATATCGCCAAGTTAAAAAAATAAAGAGGTAAAATGAATATCGAAAAATTAAAAATTTGAAAGTAGGGTATTGAGATGGGGAATTTGTGTGTCGGTCGGTCTGTCGGTCGGTCGGTCGGTCTGTCTGTCCCCCCCTAATAACTTTTGAATGAACATTCCGATTTGGACAAACTTTTTTTTGTTGGAAAGATCTCGGCGAGTACAGCTCATTCCCATATTTGATTTTTTGATTTGAACAATTTTTGGTTCAACTTTGAGCCGTTCAAATAACCGGTCCCGCGATACTAACTTTTTAATGAACAGTCCGATTTGAACAAACTTTTTTTTGTTGGAAAGAACTTTTCAAGGATACTTCATTCCCGTATTTACATTTCCGATTTGAACAATTTTTCGTTCAACATTGAACCGCTCAAGCAAGCTGTCACCCCTAATAACTTTTGAGTAAACAGTCCGAAAAAAAAGACTGACTGTGCAGACGATTTTTTGTTTATTTATTCATTTGTTTTATTGAATTTATTATTATTATTATTATTATTTTTGGCAGACGATTTTTTTTGTAACAAAAATGTTTCATTCACTAGGGCATTTTATTCTTTATTTATATTTAACAACTGGCAACGGATTAAAAGTGAAATTCGAGACATTTTATCAACGGACGAGTTTTTTTTTTTCTTTTTTTTTTTCTTTCTTTGATAAAATGTGTTTTGATGTACTTTGTACTTTTAATTTTTTTTTGAAAACAATTGAGGAATTTTTCTACCGAAGAACTGTAACAGTTACATTCTTTAAAAGGTGCGACAAAACTTTATTTATTCATTTATTTACTTTTTATGTGTCTATTTCATCTGATGAGAGAGGTATATTTTGCTTTTAGAAATCAGCTTCAAGTGCTAAAAAGGTATGTTTGACATAATTTTTAGTCTTAGGTAATCAAGAGAATAATGATCAGATGCTAGAATGCCGATGTCGATGTACGGGAAAGTAGGCTCGTTTAGTTCTTGACAGAACTTCTTGTTCTTTTTTGTTTCACATTTTTGATATTAGGCCCCATTTTATTGCGCGCTGATTATTCATTTTATTTGACTTTTTTACAATGTATATTGTACTGTACTATTATTGTACCGTAAATTTCAGTTCGTTTTTTGTAGTGTGGTGACGTAGAATGAAATGTGTATTTCAGATAAATAATAAATATATAACGCAAGAAACAAAACGACATAGTACGCTTAGCTCATGGAAGGCCTAAACAGAGTGTAAAGAAATTTCGTTTTTGAATGTTACTAATTCCTTAACATAGACGTGCTTAATTAAATTGTACTTTCAGAAAATATACACTGTAAAAAATAGATGTTGTTCTACCAGAATAATACAGTTAATTTACAGTAATAAACTGTGAAATTGCTGGTTTACAGTAATAAACTGTAAAATTGCTAGTTTCACAGTTTATTGCAGTGCATTTTACAGTTTTAAACAGGAACCTCTGCTGTCAGTATTACACTATTGTTTTTACAGTATAGTGCAGCTAATTTTAGAGTAATAAACTGTAAAATAGCTAGTTTTACAGTTTATTACTGTGCTTTTACAGTCTTAAACTAGAACCTTTACTGCCATATTGCACTGTCAAAACAACAGCTTTTTTGCAGTATAGGGGAGAAATCCTGTACTACACCATGTATATTATGAAATTAATGTTGCGCCTCATAGTTTTGGTAATTAAAATTTTTTTTTATTTATTTCTATCAGAAATTACTAGCGCGGAAACAAAAAAGGTGTGAACAATTGAACCACTTCTCCTAATTTACGGGAGAAAAATTGCCAGGTAACATAAAATGCAATTCCTCAAAATAAGAGCCCTAAACAACAACAACAATAAAATAACACATGTTAAGTGTACTGCTTGAAAAGGGTAAACCTAATTAATGCTTTTAAGTTTAACTGGAGCTCTAAGGCATTAGGGAATACATTTTCACCGAATAAGAAATTATTCTGGAGAAAATGAGTAGGAGCTTTTCCCTACAGAAAGAGTCATTTGGGGGCTTGAAAGCAAATATTCATATTTAGCACAAATTCTGCTGAAAATAAAATCTACTAATAAACATTAGTAGACATGATTTCGCACATCGAATAATAAACATTTTCTTCATGTAATTTAACGTTTTCATTTAAAGAATTTCACCAGGTTAATAAATATCTTTTATGTAGCGTATTTGTTTTCTACGGACACTTGGTTCGGTTATTCAAATTAACTTTATGTGCAGATTGTTTAAACTTCATATGGTAAAATCGCCGGTCTTGAAACTTTCTTTGAAAAGGAAGTTTGAAAGACATCATTTATGAACTGCTAAAATGGTTCAATAAACTCGGAATGGTATCAATGCTCTGCAAAAAATGAACTGTTGTTTTTACAGTATAATACTGGAAGCCGAGGTTCCAATTTAAAACTGTAGTATGTACAATAATATACTACTGTAAAACTTTTATAGTTTCTTATTGTTAAGTTAGAAATTTTAGTTTATTACCATAAAATTTAGCTGTATTATACCATAAAAACAACAGTATAATACTGATAATAGAAGTTTCAGTTTAAAACTGTAAAGTGCGCGGGAATAAATTGCAAGATTAGCAGTTTTGCAGTTTATTAATGTAAAATTAGCGATTTTACAGTTAAGTACTGTAAAAATAGAAATCTTACAGTTTATTACTGTAAAATAAGAAATTTTTACAGTTTATTACTAATTCGTTGTCATATTTTTTAAAGTTTTAATCATTGTTGTGAAAACATTTGTCTGTGCTGAAGTTGATTTTTTTTTTTTTTTTGTTCAGCCAGTGCAGTAAATAGTAAGTACGTTCAAATATTAAAACGCTCATTGAACGTTTTGACTGCATTTTGTCATGTTTCGAAAAGCGTGAATGCTCTGCCCGGGTCAGCTAAAAATTTATTATTATTATTATTATTATTATTATTATTATTATTATTATTATTATTATTATTACTATTATTGTTATTGGAATTACTTCTGCATCTGCGTAAAATTTACGACACTCTGTTTAGTTAGTAACATATTTACTACTTTTTGTCTTTATTTTTTTTTAATTTATACCGTAAAATGGGGTGTATAGGAACAGCGGGGTCAATCGGAACAAAACTTCCCAACCGTACAAAGAAATTCTTCATAAATATACTATTGGGTATTTTTCGCCATGAATTTTTTTTTAGAAAGGTAAGATCATAGGAAGTAGGAAAAAAATACTTTTGTCAATCTGGCAACTCTACTGGCTTCTAAAGAGGGCTGCACGTTGAATGCTAGAAAACATCACATTTTCATAGACTGCAAAACTTCATATGCAAGAACAAACCTTCTTATATTTAAAAACTATGAGTGGTATGTTTCAATTATACATG
>JAXGGA010014507.1:0-31902 GCA_038373865.1 Uloborus plumipes
TATTCCATTAAGCGGGCTTCACTGTATATGTTTATATCAATATAATATTGTCAATATATCAATATATCAATATATCAATATATCAATCAATATATCAATTGCTTTTTGCCACGTATTTGTATCAAGTTATTTAAACAAATATTAGTTTTATGTTTAATTAAATAGAAAGCTGTATAAACTTCAAGAGAGCAATCTTTCATAAACACTTCGTAAACTTTGCCTCAAAATATTAGTACGATTAAAACAGATTGCTTAATCATTTGCGATTCGAATTCGAAGTGATTTAGAGGAACTAAGTGGCTTATTAAAATAGGAGGATTTTAATTTACTTAAGATTATAAATAGGAATCCAAGCTAAGCTCATACTTTCTTCTATTGTCAAATGGTGAAGAAAACCAAAGATCGTTGTTTCCTAATTTTCAAAACGAAATGACTTTTTTTTTAAATAAAAATCTATCGAATAACAAAACTGCAACTTAAAGGCAAAATAGGATAATGTTTACATTGTATATATTTTCGACTGCTTACACTTGTATAAGGTGCGTTGATTTTAGAATTTTCGTTCATTTAAAAAAAAATGTTGCTCATTAAAGATAATTGAAATAAAAAAAAACAATAACAGCAGATGGCATCTTAAAGTCTGACTTGGCTTATATTGGAAAAAAATAATAACTTCTTTAGCTGTCTAAAGAGCTGCTTTTATAGTGAGCCGAAGTTTTTTTTTTAAGTAGCAATGTATAGGATTGTTTAATTTGTTTTTTTAACGGTGCCTCCTAATATGGAGTACTCATGTTTACTTCCATACATGCATCCGAATACTACGGACAGTGTCGAAATTACTTGTCTACTGTCTGATTCTCTAAGGTGATAATTTGCGCTTGGGTTTGGGATTTTCTGATTTTATAAAAATATGGTGACAGGAGAGACAACAACGAGGGGAAGTATAAACATAGTCATTTTGATCCACATTAAACCAATTTGAAGGATGAAAAATAAAAATACAAAGTAATGTCAAAAAAGACAAAGAGGTAGGAAGTGCGAGCATTAAATTGATCGCCTAATTTTCACCCTGTACCCCTTTTAAAGTGGAATCGTTCGCAAATGCTAGCAAAGCTTTTGAAACCGGACAGCACAAGTTGACAAGTTGTGTCCTAACAAGAAGGTGTCTTCACTTTAGTAGTGGAGGTGATAGGTGCTTACTCAGTTTCAATTTTAGAGTAATCTGGTTGCAATGTTCTTAGGGTTAAAAATTACAATTTTATAAGTTATTGTTCTTTTTTATAATAACATTAGTATCAAACTTTAATATTACTTGTATGGTAAAATACTTAAAATAAAATAAAATGATCATTTGAATTGAAGGCAAATTGTAACATGTAGAGTTACTGCGGGGTGCCAAAGACTTGCAACGTAGCAAAGCAAGATTCAACGCAATAGAAAATTTTTTATACATTTTAATGCAATGTATAGGGCGTTTTGGCTTTTTTAGAAAATGAACTTAAAAGTTATGCGTCGAAGTTACAACAAAAATCAAATTTTTCTATTTTTTCTACGTTTATTACTTAACTCTCATTTTGCACATGGAATTATTTCATTACTTCTCTCATTCTCTGGCGATAAAGCTGGAAACATCTAGAATAAGAAAAAACTAAGAATGTCTCTGAAATATATTGGGGAAAAAGTGTGCCTAATATGTGCCAAGATCTCAGAGTCTGGCAAGAAACAGGAAAGTATCTGTCAGTAAATGTTTCGAAAATACCCTGAAATATTTCTGAAGGATTCAGAAACCTTCCCAATAAAAACTGGTCATGTTTCTGGAATAAGCCAGGAACTTTATCCCGTAACAGGGGAGGTGAAAAAGTAGGACGTAACAGGGGACGTGCGGTCTCAGAGACCGCGCTACTTTCAGATTTTTTAAAAATCGTGTAATAAAGATACGATCATTCAACTTCTCAGAGATATTCTTTGAACTTTTATTTGCACGGAAAAAAATATTTTTTTTGAGTTTAAATAGAAACATACCTTTTCGGAGAAAATTTCGCGAGGGCTCTAAGATTTTTCGAGAAAAAGCATATGTTGCTGTAAACATTTTACTACGGATAATAAAAACCATCATGTTATTCATTAATGATTTTATTTTAGTTATTTAATACTTACAGAGCATTTTAATACCAGAAAATTGAATATAAAATATTACTGAAATTTTTTGACAACACCTTAACTATTAGCATATCGCGTCGTATTTTCGGTAACAATTGAGTCCTCATCATCCCTAAAACACTCATGATGAAGTTTTTGCAAACATTCTAAATAATTCTCAACTTTATCTAGAGTATTTTGCATCTCTCGCGCATAACGCGAATCAGATTAATAAACGTATCTCCGCAAACCTAACGTTAGAACTACGCATCATTACTGCCGAAAATTGTAATGCTGAAGGGGAGGTGCGGTCTCACAGACCGCTACTGAAGAAAACTATTAAATTTCTACCAAATCCACATGCCAAAGGATGTTGATGAGACAGGGTGATGTTCAGGGCCTCAAAACAAGAAGCTACTGGGAAAAACAGGTCATTTGGACTCAAAATGTATAAAGGGTGAATGGTTTAAATACGTGTGCGGTCTGTGAGACCGCACCTCCCCTGTTACGGGTTATATAAAAACTTAAGTTTTTTAGAAAAATGCCTTCTTGATTTATTAGAAGCTTATGGAAGTAGTTATGGCAGAATTGCACTCAAATATCAAACAGCTTAATTGCCTGCACTTCTCGAAAAGCTATAATATATAGAACATATTGTCCTCAATAGTGGATTAGACAATGTGGAATGGCCACAAATGAGCTTAAAGTAAAACACCAAATAATATAAAACTGAGTATATTTTCACATATGCAGCTAAAAAATATTTTTCACAACATAGAGAGTTCTGGTGAAAACCCGTAAAATTCTGAATCGTTAATCTGAAAAGAACTGAAGTCTCAGAAATCTCTTACAGTGAATAATTATTACCAGTGTAAACATATATCTTGTGACTTTATCTTGCGTACATAATTGACATTTTGTCTTATGCAATGTACGTTTAAAAGCATAAATGAAAAGTAATTCCCTTTAACACGCTTCTCCAGCGTAAAACTGTCCTCTTATCTCAAGTACAATAGCTGGAATATGTTTTCGAAACTTAAACAGGAGCTAACTCAACAAAATTTGCAAGAACATTTCAGACCCGAGTAAATAAACCAAGTACTAAAACCCCAAGAAAAGCCAGCATTTCCTCCAGAGTGTGACATCTTTCCATTCTCTTTTAAGCCAAAAAGTTTAGCTGGGAGCAACTGTCAACTCTAAGTGTATTTCTTAAGAAAACGAGAAAAGAAGACTCTTGTCACAGAAAATAAGAAATAAAAAGGGACTACTAGCTGTTGAGTTGTCTGTTTAGGGGTTTCGTTCAAGTCGGCGGCCGTTGTACAGAAAGTGAAAAATCTTTAAGGGGAAGTAAGAGGACGATTCCACTTTCGGAGAAGTAATTTTGGTAGCAGGAGCATAATGGAGAAAGACGATCATGGAAGAGAAGGAAAAAGTTTTATTGATATTCAAAGACGAAATGAGTGCCCTCTTTTTTGAATGCTCAATTTGGTTGTATTTATTTAAAAAAAATGTTACTTATTTGTAGTTGTTGTGATTTGTCTAATTCTCTTCTTTAACAATGTCATTAACATAATGATTTGCTTTAATAATAGGCCTTACTAACAGCTTTTAAAGTAATGCATGCTCTCTTTTTAATGCTCAATTTGGTTGTACTTTATTTCTTGAAGTTATTCTGTTTGTAATTGTTTTTAGCTTTAATGATTTTTCTCTGGCAGAGTCATTAACGTAATAAAATATACGTTTGTAATAAACCATCTTAATAAGAATTCTCATCTAAATAAAACCATATCTCAAATTAATCTCTTAAACCAAGCTTTGAAGTGAAAAAGTGCCCTATTTTAAATTTTTTTTGTATTATTGTATTTTTAAAAACTTATACCGTTTGCAGTAACTTTAATTTGCCTATATATATTATATATCTTTCCCTCTAATGTAGGTATTAACATAATAAATATATAATTTTGTAATAAGCATTCCTGACAAGTTTTGTAGTAACAAATAACCTCTTCTTTAAATTTTCAATTTGCTTAAACCATTTTTTGAAGTAACACAAATTGCAGTTTCTGTACTATCTAACATACTAGCAAATACTTTTAATGTGAACAATTATTTTGATATGCAAAAGAAAAAAAATCAAGAAGTAATTGATAAATTGATACTTAGTAATAAATATTAAGAAGTAATTTTCAGCTAAAAACAAATTTCTTAGAATTTCAGTTTTTTGATCACAAATTAATAACTTTACATACCTGTTCGTTTTCCCAGTTTCGTTGCACCCGTACAATTTGATATTGATTTCCCCAAGGGATTGATTCTAATATATCCGGAAAGCATAACGATTTAATTTATGTATAGTCTAAATTATGAACTAGTATGAATTCGAAAAGTTAGCTTTGCTAAAACTTTTGAGAAAAGTTACTATGAATACAAATACTTACAATGATTTTTTTCTTTGCTATGAATTTGTAAACGAGAATAATTTCAATTAACTATGAAAATTTCACTTATATTAAATAGTCAATAAATTTTAAATACATTTTTATGAGTAAAGAGCTGCGTAGAAATTGATTTATTAAACCAAGATTGGTGTTTAGAATGCAAAAGATCATAAGATCTTTATAATATTTAAAGAACTCAAAACAAGAAAATCTGCCGAATCGATTGTGAGCATTAAAAATAGATAAATAAAGAACTAAAAACACGCACACACACAAAAGGAAATCCCAGTGCGCAACTGAAGATAAATTAAGAGTTCATAGCTCATTGGAGCTGCGAAATAAGCAAAGTCACAGGACAGTTATACATCTGAGTTTTTTTAATGCTCTTTTCAATTAAAAGTGTTAATTAATAGCTAATTTAAAAATGACTTGTTATTTGAGGGGAAAAGATCAGATTTTTCCAAAATATACTTTTAGCATGTTTAAAAAAAATGAGTTTAGATTAAAAATTAATCACTTACAACAAGCAAATTTAAACCTAAGCAAATTTCAGTTGGGAGAAAACATGATGAACAAGAAATGAAGATTTAAAATTCTAACTGAAAAAGAAACTAAAGAATAAATCCACAGTTTTTGTGAAAATAAAATAAAAGGAAGCAGCTTTCAAGAAAGCTTTTTAAATAAAATCAATTATTATGGCAAGATAAAAATTGAGATTTTAAACGATGAAAGCAATGCGTAGGAAAAAAAAGTGATGCAATTTATCTCTTTTTATAAAATGATTCAGGGGTTAAATAATTTTACTTGCTTAAGAGATTTTCTGGGAATTTTTACATAGCAAGTCATGTTCTAATTTAATTTTAACGTCACTTTTTGCTCTAAGAGACATTAATTATGATTAGATACATTTTTGAAGTTGAAAGCTTAAGCTAAGATATATTGGGTTTATTTTTTTCTCGATGTTTTATGTTTATAATTTAAAGAAAGGAATTTTTTTCAGGAAAAACTTTCGATTCTGAAATTGTTTAATTGAATCAAACACTACAAAAAGAAAAAGAGTTGAAAGATTGAATTAAATTTTGCAGTCTTAAAGCAAGCTTCCGCCATTTTAGGTCCAAAATAGGAATTTTTAATATTAAGAGAAAGTTGCTTCATAAAATATTATGATGCAATTAAAATTATGCCAAAGGCTTTTTTTGATAAACATTTAGAGAATAACTCGTGTAAAAAATATTATATCATTTTAGAAGTTTATTAGTTTTAAAGTAATTTATAGGTTATCTGAGTAATAAAGTAATTTATCGGCTGCAACAATCCATTGCAACATTAATATTCAGAGAGATTTCGCCAATGAAAAACCATTCTATCCATATTTAAAATTTATTTCCCCAGACATTTATTTCTTTCCCATTTCGAATCATAATGAACAAATTATTTTTGTGGACCCTTTTTATGAACAGAAAAATCCTACTTTTATTGCATACTTTTTCATTTCGTTGTAGAAGGCTGATCATTTCCTAGTCATAAGCAGATTGTGTACTCATGGTGAGTGATTTTCCAGAAAAAAAATAGTGCAGCATAATATCCAGAAGCTATATTGTTTTCGTAAGCATGAAAGTTGAACCTGAATTACATTGAAACGTATTTTATCTAGTAATACACTTAAAGTTGTAATAGCGTAATTTTCTATTTATCTCTGAAAATATTTTTCAATTCTTTAACGTCCTCGTTACTGATGCAAAAGTTGACAAATAAAAATTATGAACGGGTTTTTAAATTACATAGACTCCATTCGCTAGTGCAAGAAGAGGTAACAAACAGAAGAATATATTTCTATCATACATGAATTCTCATTTTCTAGCTTTCATTTACATATTGTTAATTTATGCAGATCCGTGAAATATGAAAAAAAAAAAAAAAAAAAACAATAATGGATACATTGTGGAAAAAAAGGCTTCATATATATATATATATATATATATATATATATATATATATATATATATATATATATATATATATATATATATATATATATATATATATATATATATATATGTGTATATATGGAAACTATATATATTCGAAGCAAATTAAAATTACTGGAATAAAGGTAAAATACTACGATTTTGAGAAAACGCTGATCAATAATTATCATTAATTATACGACTTAGTGTGTTTCAATAGTATAGCATTGCATAATAAAGATAAGACTTAGTGGGTTTCACCAGTAGAAACAGCTCATTTTTGTGTGTAAGATAAACAACAAGTCTGAAAATGAATAATGTTGACTTAGTGTGTATCACTTGTAACCCCACGATATATTCTTCAATGTATACTTGACAAATCCATATTGAATAGATTATAAGATAGAGAATGATGACAGAAAAGATGAAAGTCCGAGAGCGCACACATGATGTGAAGACCACTTGAAAAAATATGAATAATAAATTAAAAAGTTCATTTCAATAAGATGACAAAGCAAATATAGCTCTGTCGCTTTGAAGATTTAAAGCGAAGAATTCTATTCAACATCATTATAAAGCAATATTTTTCAAAATATGATTTTCTTGAAGCATTTTTATTTTCGAAACTAAGTTTAATCATACTTTCATGTCTTTAGAAAACTTTTATCATCCATACTCAAGTTATGTTCGCTCGCGAAATTTCCCAGATGCACCTATAATATTTACGTGCCCTAATTCATTATAAAGCTTCTACATTTATATATTTCAGACAGAATTTCCGAATGTCTTACAAAAAGTATTAGAGCATAATCAAATATAATTAAGCGAAATAAAGGGAAATACTTTTACTTCTTTAAATAATTTTCCTACTAAACATTTAATTCTTTATCATTTTTAAAGCATTCTTACGAATATAAAGCCATTTAAAGAATGAAGAAAAAAAAACGCCTTCAAATACGTTTTAACAAAGAGCAAATTAGAATTTATAAAGTTGTGTAAAAAGAAATTCTTTGTTGCCAATTCTTTGTTTAAAGAAAAAAGTACGAAAGAAAAAGGAAGAATCTACAGAAATCCTTCTGGATGTTCGCATTAAATAAAACAGTTTGTTGAAAAAAAATATTCTTGTTGGTAAAAGTATCCCATTAATTTTTTGATAAAGTGTGCATAAGAAAATGTGTTCTGTTTCAATCAGAAGCGTTTGAAGGAGTTTTTATTTCACGGTTGAGGAGGTTCCGTGGATGCATTAACATTACTAACATACTCGATTTTATTTGTTTTTTCACATCATTCCGAACAATATATTATTGTTAAGAATATTATTTTTTAACGTTGTTGCATGCAGGATAAAATTGTTTCCAGATTTTTTTTTTCATGTTTGTCTTTATATAAACGTTTATTTTAATTTTCATTTATATGAACATTTGCATTTTGACTCATAATATTAAAACATAAACTGAGAAAAAAAAGTTTAATTGTTATCAGTTATTTTTGATTTTTAAATAAATTTGTTAAATTTATACAGTTCATTGAATTTATCATTTAGAAGCAAGCAGTAAAAGCGGTGTCTATGTATCCATATGTATACATATAATAAATAATATACGGAGTGAAATTCCCGAGAAAATGGTAGGCTTAAAAATATTAAATTACATAAATGATATTTGTTTCATCTTAATGTAAATGTAACATTTTATGAATTTCATTTTACTTCCAGTGAGTACTAACTTTTTCCTTTTCAGAACGATGATTTTCTTTTCATTCCTTTTCTTTTTAAAAGAAGAAAATAAATCAAATCCAGATATGCAAAATCTCTCGTGTAAGTGAAGCAAACAGCAGAAAAGTGCATGGCTGCAAACACCGAAGTTTAAGCACTGTTTTCAAGTGTTTAGAAAAAACTTAAGGAAAATAGGGAAATACAGTCAACTCCCGATTATCCGCGGATATGAGTGGCTCTGTTACCGCGAAAAGAAAATACCGCGGATAATCCAAAAAATAGATATAAACTTGTTTACTGCCCAAGTAGCACACTCCGTTTTTTAAAGGTTGTAAAATGGTTATTAACGTTGTAATAACCGCTTAAAAACGTTTATAAAACGTCTAAAGGTTATTTGTACTACCTGGGTGAATGCAATAGCGAAAAAAAATCAATAAAACAATACATTCATTCATATTTTGTTAAAAATAATAACATTGGATGCAAAACGTATATTTTAAACCTTTAAAACTATCGATGAAGCAAATACATTTCTCAGTGTTTAGTAAATTATCATCGTGAAAAGAAAACAAAAGAGTATAAGACCCGCGGATAACCCGACTGCAGGTAATCGGAGTTTACTGTACAAACTTTTATTTTTACAAATGGCGCTTTTCGAAATGGCCGACACTACACTCTTGACTTTGCAAAGAGTAAGTATATTTTGACAAAAAAAATGAAGGGTAAGTAAGTATTAAAGATAACTTTTTTATTAACGATGAAAAATATCATTTAATTAAAAAAAGTACTATAATTTAATAAATAAGTTTTTGTTCGGATAAAACAAACCTTTCGCACTACCAGAATTTCCAGTCCTTTCTGGAAAAGGAGAAAACTTAATCGGAACATTATCACTGTTGTTCTAAAATAAGATCAAAATAATAAATTATAAGTGGAAAAATGGGTCTTTAAGGAAAAAGTTAAGCAACAAAATATTTTAACATGTATCAGGAGAAGGCTGGAAGCCTAAAGTCACTCCATGTTTTCTACGAAATTTTTGCAGTGTAACTTTAAAGCATTATCACTTCCCTTGCTAACAGGTAAGAAAAATTCCGCACATATTAGCATGTAAAGGAATTAACTGATTATGACTTTTGAAAGCAGTTTGTAACAGTATATAACTGACGAAACCAAGTTATTCAAAGCGTTTGTTTTTTCAGTAAAGTCAAAACCCTATGCGTTCCCAAATCGAACCTCACTGTGTTCTGTGCATATCTCTAAAAATTACATATAATTATGTTATGAATTTTGGTATGTATCATTTTAGCTGTAGAGTATTTTCCTACATCAATACAATTTTCAAAAACTGAAAAGAATACAGCAAGTATAAAAAATCCTTGACCATAACAAAATGAACAAAAAATTTCTATACAAAGTTTAATTTTCTAGTTACTTAATGTACAAGCATAAATGAACAAATATATTACAGCATTTTTGCTTTGTTTTTTCACATTTTAGACGATTTTTTTTAATGTGGAAGTGCCCGAACATAAGAGTATTTTTTTTTAAAACATCATTTTCCACACCTCTTACTAAATTTAAAACCATTATTCACTTTTTTTTTTAAATTTCAAGCTCATGACTATATTATTATGGAGAAACTAAATGAAGCATGTTTTACCACTGGGGAATCTATTTTCATTTAAGTATTACCGAAGTTATAGAAGAAAACGAATTGGGGGTTCGACTCTGCTCCACTTCTCCTGCTACTCATTCTCCTCAATATCAATGTAATTGTTTGTTCTCTTACTGCATTAGGGTCTATTTACAGAAAAATAAAAATTCGTCAGTCCTATTTACTGCATTTTATTTTAAGTTACCCATCGTGTTTTTACCCAAATTTCCGCATATTCCTCCTTGTTTTTTACTCTATGTACAGAATAAATGTTCCTACTTTATAAACGGATTTAAGGGAGGGGCGATGGGGCGTTCACCTCTCCTTTGAGGGACTCACAATTGATAAATTTTCAATATTTAAGTTAAAAAAAAAAAATTTTTTGGCGATCTATGATGCTAACAGAAGATAGGAAAAGGGTTTTCTCTGCATATGTTTCGTAATTGAAGTCAAAAACAAATGAGATAAACCTTTTGTAAACCAAGATGTGTTGCAAAGGATACGTAATAAAATCACAATCAATTCTCCCTGTAAACATCTCTAGATCCGCCCTTGGCCTACTTTTCGACTACATCACTCATTACAAAGCAGTTTCAGATCTTCTTATATTTTATGCCATGGGCGGGAAGAAAAGAATCGCAAACAAACCAGTCATATTCTTTCTGAAATTTGGTGGTTCCTAATAAACGTTGATTTGAGAATTTCAGTACAATTTAGAGTAGGATAATTTTATACATATGTAGCAGAGAGAGCTAAGAGCATTGAGGGAAAGCAATGCATTTAACGCATTCAACATACATTTTACGTATATATTAGTTTGCTTTACAATTTTTGTTTGTAAACAAAATTAATTAAACGTAAGCTTGAATACTGTGAAGCAACTTCTTATACTTTCATTTATTTGTGAAAAAAAAATAAATGTTAATGACTAAGGATAATTCTGAAAAAAAAGTAAGATTGAAAGAAAGAATTGTGTTCTTTAGATTAAGTGTTTGGAATTGCGAAAAAAGGGGACATTACAACTTTAATAGCTTCTCCACAATCAATATGCAAATATATATTTTTAACACTGAGTAACACAGCTTAAAAAATGCTCATGTCACTGTTTAAATATTTTGTCAGAAAATAAATAAAGTTATTCTCATATCTTCATAAAAAAACCGAGAAAAATATCCTTTTACGAGAATCTTTATTAGCTTTTTCTCTTAAAGAATGAAAGAAAACTGCAATGACCATATCCAAAAAACGGTAATTTACAAATAAAATTACAGCAGTTGCTTTACGATTAGAATGAACTGCTATTTTTAAATAACAATGCTTTAAAATGATCCAGTAAAGCTAATAAATTGTTCTCTAAACACAAATTATGGAACAAAATAACGTAAAAGTTAGCGAAATATTTCTCGTGATGGGAAAAATAATGACTGGCTGAATGGAGAAATATGTCTTTACGTCGTTTCCGGTACGTGGAGTATACATACATGCTCCGAAAAGAGTGGGGGTTGCCAGAATGAGAAAAATGCCCAAATAAATGTCGCCAAAGTAGTTTTGGTCTTTCGAACAGAAGGCTCGCTTTATTAATCATCCTATTTCTACATTCACTTTTACGGTGTTACCAGGAGTCCCCGGACTAGAATTTTTGGGAGGGGGAAAATTATCAATTTGCCGAATGAAGTTCCAATTTTACCGAATGATAAAATACACATGTCGTAAATGCAACATTTAGTAAGAAAAAACATTAAGCATCTTTTAAAACACAGTTCTAGAAACTAAAACGAACAAATAATCCCAATGTTGCAAAATTGTCTTCAAATTGCCGAATCGTCAGCAAAATGTGCCGAAATTATTGGGAGGTCGCAGTGACCTCCCGTGACCTCACAGCGTGGTGCTCCTGTGGTTTACGTAGAATGAGTGTTATAATTTCGGTTTTAAAAACGTCACACTCACTGGTGTTTTAGCAGTTTTTATTGTGAGGATTAACCTAGAGTCTTTTAAAATTAAAATTCTTAGATTATTATTGAAATATTGTTGGACTATGATATTTATTATAACCACTATTGTAATAAGCTTAAAGAGAAAAATTTCAACGCCCATACACATGTTTTTTGTTTTGAAATAATAATAATAATGTTAGAAGATCTTTTTAATTGCGTTCTGAGATGGAGGGATTAACGATTCGGAATGTTTGATAGATGAGTTTTTATACCACTGTGTTTTGACTTATCAGAATAGAAAAACAAATAATTAACACAGTTCTTGCTTGGCAGATTTTCACCTTAAAGAATCTTTAGGATTCATTCTCTTTGTCAGTGTGTTCTCAGCATAAGTAGTGGTGCGATAAAAAGCATTTGAATGTTTCGAAACATCGATGCTCAAAAATAAAGCAACTCTGGTGTAAATGCATCTGAGAAAAAAAAAACTATCTAGGTTTTGGAACATCGATGTTCAGAAACATTGTCAAGAATGCATATTCTTAAATGCTATATTCTAAAAGTATTTTAATGCTGAAAAACTGAGTTCACAGCCCATTGACCAGTTTTGAATAGGGAATTAAAATATAATAATATTAATTAATGTTTTCTCAATTAAAAAATGCAAAGGAATAAAAATTGCATATATATTATAAACGCATTTGAAGTATTAAAACAAACGTCAAAATAAAATTATAAAATACTCTTGTAGCAACACAAAAACTGAAAGTGAGTAATTTAATAATTAATAAGAATTGATTGCAGAAATTTGTCATTGTTTCCAACATGCATACCTCATGTCACACAAAAGAAAGAAAAAAAAGGGGGAACTATAACAATAAATAATTGTTCCAGTACACTTATGTCCAAGGAAATTACATGCAAGAATTGAAGGAACTACATTTAAACGCAAATGGTATTATATCGATTTGAAATACATACTAGTAACAGGACAGATACTACCATTTTTTTTTTTACTCAACGGATTATTGAGAGCGGTAAACTGCGATATAGGGTCTTATATATCATCTAAGCAAAGAACAATAATACAAATTAATGTCTATATTTTGGCACTAGTAATACACAAGTAAATCTAGTAATAGACAATATTATCTGTCTTCTGCAATATCAGTCGACTTCTATGGGCATTGGGAAATCAACTGGGTGGGATATGGCAATAGCTATTTAATAAGGAATATTTTTATCATAATTGTAAACTCATTCACATTTTTAAGGGCATTTTGGTCCATTTATTAAACATCGACATCTAAGTGACATCAAACTCAAAACATCGATGTTAGAAAAGAATCGATGGTAGAAACAACGATACCACACCCTTTCTTACAAAATATTGAAACGGGTCAATTCAGGTGTTTAATGCTGTCGATAACAACATACTGCACTCACTTGAAATCTATCAAATAGCAGCTAAGTTTATCCATCACTAGTCCTATGTTTTGTCTGAAGAAGCAGTGTTTAAAATTCTTGCTTTTACCTAAAACAGCAGTCTCAATTCATCAACAGCTGGCTCTATTTGCTTCGCAGACATAAACAAAGCAAGAAAAGGAAAGCTTCCTCTATCGCGAGAAAGTTAAATTTGGTTTGCCGACATGTAAGGAATAGCGATAAGTTTATTTATGTGACATTATGGATATAAACGTGATTTTGAAAAGCTTTTAATAAACTGCCATTGGATCCACGTTCATTTTGTGCTTGAACATTTTCAAAGCTAATTTTTGAACTTCTAGGAACAACTCACTACTAAAAGAAACAATAGGAACTGAATGCAACAAAGCTTTTATCAATCAAGATGGTTTTGTTTTTTTATAGGTGAAAAACAAAATCATCAATAATAACTTGCTAAGTAAGAATACAGAGAGAAGATCTTCCTTAATCTTATAAAAAATATTCAGGAACATCTAAAATGATTATAAAAAGGGTTTAATATTAGTGCTGGATAAGCGAGGTTAAACAAAGAAAACAAATTTATTAATATAATAGTTAAATTTTAAACTTTGGTTACAATTGCTTTAGTTTCCATTTATTATGTTTTGTTAGCAAGATTTTTTTGCTAAACAGTTTTTTGTGCTTCATCTAGCATTTATTTAAAAGTAATTTTTGGTACAAGAGTTTTGACAGTAATATATCAGTATAACGTTGTATTATTATTTTTATACATATTTTAAAAACAAAACTATAACATACCATGCCCTTTTAACAAAAGAAAAAAAAGTGTTTCACATAGTCAAATTCAGTATTGGTTTCATAGAAGCAGAAATGGGAGTAAGATAAATGAGCTTTTATTTTTGTTACAGTAGATTAGTAAAATGCAATTTTACTCTTGATTAATCGCTAAAGAAATATCTCTTGGTAAATCCAATGAACAGTTATCCATCAGTGATCAAAGGATACAAAACCAATGGCTCTAATAAATAAGCGAGAAATAGATTGCCCTAAAATAGCCGTTTCCTTATCCAGTAGAGAGGAAAATATTATATTTCCTGCAAGCCTTCTTTTTTTTCTTTCTTAACGGACTTTAACTTTCTTTGTTCGCTACAACTTAAAAGTCGCAAAGAAATGACATTAAAGTCTTTCGAATTTTGAGCAGCATATGCTAAAAATACTTTTTGGAGGATTTGGATTCGCTAGTTTGAGTTTCTAAAGTTTAATTTTTTTTTCAGAGCCTTTAGCATATGTATGTTTTGATTGTGTTTTTTTCTTCGTTAATAAGTATGTGAAGATATTTGCAATAGACCTCCACCACATGAGGAAGATAGCAACGAGAACTAATCATAGATGGTCTCGAGAAGAGAAAATTAATTAAAGATAAACTGAAGTTTATTTTCATACGGATATTTCGAAGCTTTATAAAACTAGAGGAAGATTGATACGTGATTTGGCCAGGGGATCAGTAAGAAACGTGGGAGGCATTTTAGTTATAAATCATGAAACAGTTTTGATTGAATTTTAATTTTAAGATAGAGGGTTATTTTTAAAGGTTAATATTATTTCTGTGTATACCTTTTTTTGTGTTTGAATCAGTTAACTATGCTTGAAACATTTTTCTAGTTCAAATTGAGAATCTAGGGACATTGTGAGCTAAATAAGAGTGATTAAAAATGTTTTTAATGCTAAAATGCTAGTGCAAACCGAAGTGAAATGCGGATAGTCAATGGTTGCTTTCCTAGTCAAACAGAATTTCATTGTGAGAGTAGAGTTGATTTTTTGCATCAAATTAGAAGTTTTATTTTACTTATTTATTTATTTTCCTCTTTTTTTATTTAAAGTATGAAACATTTTCGCATGCACATAATAGAATACTATTATAAATCAATCATGCGCATCAAGTTATAAAATTGAACTCAAATAATGATTTTGAAATTAATATGAAGAAAAAAATCAATTATTTATATATATATATATATACATATATATATCTTCAATGCTATCACATACGTTTTATGAGAGCGTAGAGCTCGACATGTGTTCATTCAGCAGTTACGGGAAATCGTACGCAGCCCACTATTTCACAGTAGTTATTTTTAATAAAGATAATAATACAACTTAAAAATTAACTCCGTCATTGAACTTAATTCACAAATGGCAATATTAAACTCATTTGAATTCGCAATAACGATAAAGATAGGCGGAAAATATTTTTTGAGAGACGGTCGATTCCAATTAGTCATATAGCTCAGTAATTTCAAATTTCTTACATTAATAAACACTCTAAGTTATAGGTAGTAAAAATTATATTTGGACACAAGACGAACGCATAACTTATTTTTTAGTTGAAAATTGAAGATTTTGTTTAAACTGCATTTTAAGACATCTATACTAACTTTACAAATGTCGAAGCGAAGTTGTTAGTAAAATAGTTCTGATATCGCCCGTTAAAAAAAACTGAAAAGAAAATCGATAAAATTGAAACATACTATTTTGGAAAACAGAGAGCCTAGCATCCAAATTTGCTATAAATATTCTTTCAACATTTTGTGCTGAAAAAGACTTGTAAGAGTAAAATTTATTCTTGAAAATCTTATTTGTTATCCCATTAAATAATGCCTCGAGTATCGCAATTTTTTCCTTTGCAAAACATCTAACAATTTCTTATGTATGGATTCATTTTCTCAACGTCTTATTTTGTTGTCAAGAAAACTGCTATTTATTCAAACTGGTTATAAAACTGTTTTTGGCAACAATTCAGATATGTTTATTTAATATTACTTGCTTAGATAAAAATGCATTGCTTTTTGCCAACAATTTGCTTTTCTAAAATGATACAGGACAAAAAAATAACTTTTACAACTATTCAAATTGATGGATGCATTGTAAATCGTAACGCGAAAATAATTAAATCCACAACAAGGGAACTAATGCTTTTGAAGCCATTAAAGACTTAATTTTTGTTCTAAGGCTTCTCTAAAAGATTCCAATCCGTATTTTCTTGCGTTTTATACCGTAATATATTAACACCGCTCCTGTTTTTGCAGCAAGTGCTGCCGATTAACTGTGATAAGGTTGGCACTTATTAGCCAAACGTAGAAAAAAGCGCAGATGTAGGGAGAAAAAAGCAATAAAACATATTGCCACTTTTTGTCTAAGTTCCAGAATATTTATGTACGCCAAAGAGTGTTTTACGAGCATGTAGCTATTGAAATTTTTATTAATTTTAACAGTATTTGATTTATGAATAACTATTATTTCTAAAGGCGTAATATTCAATGCACCATTAAAACACTAATGTAAATGAAAACGTTCTGAACTTTGGGCCGTTTTAGATCATTATGAATGAAGAACATGGCTTTAGTTAAAAGGTTTAAACTGTTGAACAACAGTCTTAACTATTGAACAAGTAATTACGCTTCAATAATTTAAGCGGAGATGCAGTGAGAAACTAATGTTAAAAGCTCTATTCATTGCTGCACGAAACATATTACAAAGATTCCAAATCTGTAACAGCCTTGTTTCATTCCGTGAATTTTATTAACATGGACTCTACTTCTATATCACACACATTTTCTTAACAATTACAGTTTTTCATTTTTTAAGAAATAGTATAAAAAATATTTTTTAACTAACAGACTGTCAGCTTCATGCTTATTAGCGATCATCAGTAGCTTATAATTAATTTGATATTAATGCTTAAAATCTTTTGCGTAAGCAACATATTTGATGCAGAATATCGAAAGTTATGTGACATCATTATTAAGGCTACAGTGGACAAATAAAATTGTTTTTTTTCAATTATTGATTTATATGTCTAAAACTTTGTGTGCTTGTATTATTGTTTATTTACGACATCTAAAAGCATAAAAAAACACAAATTAGTGCCAAAACAATGAATATTTTTTTTCAAATTTCAAATTTAAACATTTTTTTAACAAAATTTCAAAATGTTCCAGGCGTCGCATTTTTTTCTCAAACTTTGAATTTCCAATCATTAGGCATGGTGGCACAAAACAATGCATTATATGTAATGTTTTATGAGATAGTTTATAAAAGATGGCTGAAAATAAAAATTTTCAGTCGAAAAAATCATATAAATTTTCATTTTCAGCCATCTTTTTTAAACTATCACATAAAACATTGCATGTAATGCATTGTTTTATGCAATCATGCGTAATGATTGGAAATTAAGTGGAAATTCAAAGTTTGAAAAAAAATTGCGACGCCTGGAACATTTTGAAATTTTGTTAAAAAAATGTTTAAATTTGAAATTTGAAAAAAAAAAATCATTGTTTTTGCACTAATTTGTGTTTTTTTATGCTTTTAGATGTAGTAAATATACAATAATACAAGCACACAAAGTTTTAGACATATAAATCAATAATTGAAAAAAATCAGTTTTATTCGTCCACTGTAGCCTTAATTTTTTATAAGCTTCTTTCACTCTAAATTCCTACAAAAGTTAAAGAATGAACAAATTACTTAGAAAAAAAAGAAAGCTAATGAGTATGAATAAAAGTCGATTATGCATTAAATATTTCAATACTAACTGAAAAATGCAAAACGAGAAATATCTTTTATAAAACGGGAAACTGCATGTTTAAGGATATGTTAACCCCTTCCTGATATTACTCTTACTTCCGATATTACATCTACTTGGGAAAGAATGTTTTCCTTTTTTTCACACGGTTTTAACATTGGTAATTAAAAGTTTCGATTGTCAAAATTATTAAAATGGCTAACATTTTACATTTAAGGTATGGACTGGATAGGCGTTTTTGTAGACTTTTATCAAAAAAAGTTCGAAATAAAAAATTCGTTTACACCAGCTGAGGTAAATGATTTAAATATTTCGATGTGAAAATTGTGACTCACGCAAATTATTATCTCTACAAATGCACTCAAACGTCATCTCTTGAGATTTATAAGAATAAAATGCAGTTTTCTACACCATAATAAATTATATTTTCATATCACACTGTAGTCGTTTCAATGCCTACATGGCATAATTGCATTATAAGCCGTTTAAAACCCTCCGATGCATAACAATATGACTCATTGCGTAATAAAACGCATTAAATTCACTTCAACTATCGACTTAAAGATTCGCTAATACTCAGTTCAAAAATAACCTACTTTAAAATCTATTTAAAGCAAATCACTACTTAAGGGCAGCTGAGTAAGCAAAGAAATGTCTTATCAATAAAGGTCTTCTAGGTTTTTAGCATCGCTTTAGCGATTTGCTTTCTTTATATTAGGTTAAAGAGGCTTCTTCAAGTTAATTCGTACCTATTCTTGTGTTATAAATGATAACTCTTTGAAATGAACAGTCATTATGCAGCTTAAAGCTGACTTGAGAATTGGTTGCTATGGTTACTAAGTTGGCCGAGAAAGGAAGGCCTGATGTTTGAGGGAGATTGAATGCAGTGATTTGACAATGTGTGAGAAAATTATGTGGGGATGCAGGTGAGAAAAATCGAGTTTTAGATGGACAATAACTTATTTAATATTCTCATGATATAGTGAAACCCCAACTTAAGGGCCTCGTACTATATATAAGTGGAAGTGAAGGAAATTTCAATGAACTTATGTGGTTACTCCTTGGTTTAATGATTCAAATCTTATTTGAATCCCCAAACTTAAGCAATATCATAGATTGATTTCTACTTACTGGTGATGAGTTTATAGTAATAAATTAAGGACATTGTAAGAACTGATTAATAAATCAATTCAGCACTTTCCAGTTTCAAGCCAATATGCTAATTGATGCAGATATATTAAATTTATTAGACTGGTAGTTTGGTATTATGTCCGAAGGTGTAAAGAGAACCATTTGGTTAATCACTATGAGAAATAAATTGACCTTATAATGACACTCCTTTTGCAGCCCATGTTGGCCCCAGTATCCCCCACTTAACTAGTAACAAAATCTAAATTAATATTAAAAAGAAATCACAGTGAAATGGTCATTAATCAACAAGCGATTTTTTTAACTATGGAAATCCAGTTTCTTTCAAACATTTTGAGCCTAAAAATGTTTAGAATGAAAATGTTTTGTAAAAAACTTTTACGTTTTAAAGATTCTTAATCCCTGCAAACAAACTCACTCAAATAGCAAACTTTAAAAGTTGGATTTTACTTGCAATGGATTTAATTCGTCTTTTGTAGCTATATAGGAATATAGTCATCATGTAAATTGTTTAATTTCGCTAGCATTTTCATTTAAAAAAATTCGATCTCTGTTGTAAGAAGCTTTGAAACATGTAAATATAATAATCTGACATAGCGGAATAAAGGTTGTAAAAATTACAAAAATTTGTGAACTAAATTATTGAACAAAAAATTTTTTCTTTGATTCAATTCAGCCAAACATCACTTTAGATTCGAATTTTTAAACCCTGAGGCAAAAAAGAAAGAACAAAAGTTCTTTTGAAAACTTTTTTTACTATCATGTCTAACAGAGTCCAAGAGTGAGATTTTAATTCAATGAATAAAGAAATGTTTTGAAATGCTTCTATGCGTTTATAGAGCTGAATCGAAATCGAATTTATTTGAAATTGAGAATATTTTTTCATCTCGGATTTATAACAAGAAGTTCTGTCAAGAATTAAACGAGCCTACTTTCCCGTACATCGACATCGGCATTGTAACATCTGATCAATATTCTCTTGAATATCTGAAACTGAAAATTATGTCAAACATACCTTTATAGCACTTAAAGCTGATTTCTAAAAGCAAAATATACCCCTCTCATCAAATGAAATGGACACGTAAAAATTAAATAAACAAGTAAATAAAGTTTTGTCGCACCTTTTAAAGAATGTAACTGTTACAGTTCTTCTGTAGAAAAATTCCACAATTGCTTTCAAAAGAAAAAAAAAATAATAAATAAAATAAAAGAACATCAAAACACATTTTACCAAAGAAAGAAAAAAAACCTCGTTAGTTAATAAAATGTCTCGAATTTTATTTTTAATCCGTTGCCAGTTGTTAAATATAAATAAGGAAAATTCTTTCGTGAATGAAAAATTTTTGTAAACAAAAAAAAAATCGTCTGCCAAAAAATAAATAAATAAATAAATAAATAAACAAAAAATCGTCTGCCCCCATTGGTCTAAAAACCATACTTTGCGGCCCCTTAACTGAAGAAAGAAACACACCCTAACTCAAATAACTATGGGGTCCTCATAACTACACATTGTACAATCAATAAATGTAAACATAACCATGGGGTGGCGTTTCTGTAAAAAACTACAGCGCACTGAAATGCGTCTTTCAGCCATTTTACCAAAAAAGCGCTGCATAACATCAAACTTTGGGAATTTTTACCGAGCGAACAAAATTTTTTGGGGGGCTGCAAACTTCAGAATGTTTATTTCTCATGACCTACTTTGACATATAAAAATGAGGAAAATCAAAAATGGTCACTGCCACACCTTGTCTAAATTTCAAAATAATGGCTCTTAACCGTCTGAATCTCCGCTCTTGATTCACACAATCTATGAACAGGGTGAATAAAAATTTTCCACAAATCGAAACTACTAGGGCCTCTTTGACCCAGCCTTGCTATTCTTGGGTTCTTCAAACGCTTTTAGAAGTGGAGGCAGGGCCGTAACCAGACCTTTGTTTCGGGAGGGTTTTGCCAAACATATTTCTCATGAAATGTATATGTTCAATAAAATTTTTATTTCAATTATATATTTTCCTAATTTTTGGTACAAAAGTTTATTTAAATTTAGAGGTGCTACTTTAAGAGCATTGACATGAACAAATGTAAAAGCTGACACATCTATTAAAGTGAAGAAAAAAAAATCCGATAGGTACACTAGCCTAACACTACCCGTGTTAGATATTCGATGTTTTTTTTTATAACTCAAACTAAAAGATGAGTGTACTGTACTCGTGTATACGTATTCGATTTCCACACCTCTAAATGCAATATTTTTTGACACTTTTAAAATATGTTAAATAAGAGTTTGGTACTTTCAGATTCAAAGACTTTGGATGTGTTTTTGTTAGCTTCAAGAATTCAAAATCTGAAGGAAAAATGCTATATTGTATTGCTAGAAACGGTGTTCAAAATATCTACAATAAAAATAAATACTGCAGATAAAGCACTGAAATTGTACAATTCTTCAATAACATTTTTTTAATGAAATTGAGGGAACAAAAAGTATAATAAAATAGTAACAATAAACTTTTTAGCAGAAAACGTAAAATTTAAAAACATTTGTTTTGAATGGTATTGGAACATTTCAGAGGGACGTTGAACCTTAAAAACCCACCCCCTTAAATACGGCCTTGAGTGGAGCGTACATACACAATTTTGCTTTGAGTACCTACAAAACACTTAAAGAACAGATTATTGTCAAGCATAGAGGAGATGAGGGCATTATGAAACAGTCGGGAAATATGGAATACCAAGGCTTTTACTCCGTTCGGTGCTGCAATATCGTGGAAATAACATGAACTACTCAAGAAAGACTCCCATGATGCATTGCAGTAAGAGTTCGCCGCTTACTGTTGTCATTAGAGTGCTACGAAAAAAGTTTAGTTTTTGATTCTCAAGAGATTTTGGAGGTAAGTTTTCAAATTTTTAATCTGTTAGTATCCATATGACTTAAATTATTGATGTTAACCGAAATGTACACTAAAATAATTCTAGTTTTTATACTGTAGTCGTTTGTTAGCTTACAGTATATTTAGTCCATCGTTTTTAATATTCATTTCCCAAGATGGCGTGTCGGGTATTGTGGAATACTAAGTATTTCACAACAACAAGAAAGCAAAGACGCTGAATGTATCTTTTGCGACGGCAAACTCTCTCAAGATCAACAAGGTGAAGTTTGGATTCATTGCGTGAGTTGTTGTCTGTGGGCTCACATTGACTGCACGAGAGCAGAGCAAGACGATTACATCTGTGACTTCCGTGAATAGACTCCAAACAGAAATGATTCACACTTAATGTCAAAAATTACAGCTACATACTTAAGTATAAAAGTATTATTATTATTATTTCATTACCGTCTGTTGGGGTAAGATTGGCCTTATGAGGGTAACATTGGCCCAAAGTTAGAAAAAGTTTTGTTGTCCTGTATTGTAAGCCCATAATGTATTGTCCCATAATGATGAGTTATCGGCCTAGACAATGCCTTACTGGATAGGTAGCATCACTGGCTTGTATGTTCATGAAGTGGAGGTTATACCTATATTTCATATTCACTCTAGTGCTGCTCCTTCTTCAGTTTGAGAAAGTGGTAAAATTTGTTGTCTCTCAACTTTTACTTGTGAACGCTAATTCTTGAAGAGCTACTTGTAGGTAAGTGTATAGCGATATCATATATTTAATTGTTTCAAGCATTTTTGGTGTAGTAATGCTTTGTTATTTGGGTCATTCCGACGAAAATGGTACAAATCATGTCTGAAACTCTTTACTTAAGATTATCAATTTAAATAATTTCCACCAACTAATCATTTTTTTAATTGAGTTTCCATTTATTTGTGTATAATGAAGTGTAAATAACTAGTATATGACTCATTTATGAAGGATTTTAAATATATTGATCACTTTGTTTAACAGAGTGGACATATAACAGAGTGGACAAATAAGCCTGTGTATAATCACAAAGAAAAGTTAGAATCACAGAACAAGCATAAAGTGGAATAAACAGCCTAAAACTGTGTCTGTCTGCAATTTCAAGAAAAAATTTATTTTTTTCATCATGAAATCGGCTCTAACAGAGTGGACATCCAACAGTTCAAATTAACTATCATAAGAAAAGAATTAGGCTCACCCTGGTTGTTGACTACATAATTCAATGTAGCAAGCTAATCACGGCAGTTATACTACCTATATTTTTAAAAAATATATATCAGATTGAATGCAATTGTTTATTTTATTTCCAAAAGGCATATAACAGAGTGGACAATTCGAAACATAGAAAATCTAGGGACATGGATAAATAATAGTGTTTTTTGGGGAATTTTTTTTCATTTGCGTAATAATCTGCAGAAATGGTGTCAGAAGCATCTTTTGTGCAGTGCAGTGTAATTTATTTTGTTGTTACATTTCAGTTTAATTTTAAATCACATTTAAAATTCTAGCAATTTGAAGCTGGGACACGTCATTTTCTCCTTCTTCTGACAAAGATAATTTTTTTGTGTCATTTCTAAATGGATTATACATAAACAATTAATACTTGATGGCACAAAATTAAATGTAGAATTAATAAAAAATACACTTAATAGGTGGTAGTTATTAAAATTTATTTAAAAAAATTCTGAAGCCTCGGACATGATTTGTACCATTTTCGTCGGAACGACCTATTTACAAAATAATTCGATTTTAAAATTTCATGACAACTTTGCCCCAGAGGTGGGGTTTACTTTGGCCCAAGATGGTGGCTGGGCCAAAGTTACCCCAAGGTACATTATTTTCGATATAAAACTTGATTGGTACCTACTTTATAAGCAGATTGTTTAACAAAACCACTTAAAATATTTTTATTATTATTTTAAGCATTAGTTTTTGGATTTTTTTGCAGGAAAAATGCCGAGAAATCGGATAAAATCTCTTGGTACAAGAAATTACGCCAATTACAAACCAGAAGTGTTAGAGGAGTATTTAGAGGCTGTACTGCACTGGAGAATTTGGCAACAGCGTCAAGAGCTGGAGGTGTAAAAGAAACATTCGAGATTGGGCCGGGCGGCAGTTGCACCCAAGCCGAGCAGCGAAGTCCCAAATAAATCTGAGATGAAAATTTCCAGATAGACTGCAGCACAGGTATCTGCGAGCGACTCTGAAAGTACAGCTGTTCACCGAATAATCCTTAGGAATGATCTCGGGCCCGAGCAGAGTCGTTGGTTCCATCTGCGCTTGCCAGTGACGTCGGATCTTGATGAGCAAAATAGTGTGTTGTCTACGTGGATTGGTGACTTCGAATATCATATCAGCCTTTAGGCAATTTAATTCTATCCCCGAGAGATTTTCTCCAAGCGGACTGTTGGCCGGGAAATGCAGTATCGTAAGAAAAGCCTAGGTGACTTTTAAATTATACAAGTTCCTTTTTAATTTGTATTTTGCCAATGTTTTTAAGAGGTTTTATCTGTGTATTTTACTTGAATGGTTTACTTAATGGTTTTAGTAAATGGTGAAAAATGAAAGTGCGGGTTTTATATGTATTTTTATGGTTCAAGATCTAGAAAGACGTTCTTATCATAAATTCCTTCCATCTGTATTAATGAATTTGTATAGTGTGATTATGATGTAAAACGAGAAACTGACTGAAAGTAAAATTGATCTTGTTGTTTAAGCCTAGATGTACCACTTTCCATTGGCCACACCACCTATTCCTGAATAAAGCTGGTTCTTTTTTATAAAGAAATTTTGGTAATGATTTTTGAGCCTGGTTTCTTTGGGGAATAACCCTTTATGTGCCTCTTTTGGTCAGTACAAATTGGTGCCGTGACCTTTCTTTTCTTACAGCTTTATAGGGGTGGTATATATATAAAATTTCATTAATTTCTATACGTTTTTAAAGTATATATTTTTAGTATTTTGGCTTTTTGTGTGGGAGCGAAATGGCCAAGGACCAGGCATCAGGAGTTTTTATACCTCAAAGTTTATCGGTAATGAATTTGTCTATGATACCAGTCTTTAAAGGGGTTAACGGGGAAATATCTTTGGCAGAGTTCTTTGAAAGGATAGAGGATTCGGCCACACAATGGAAGTGGTCTGATAGTGAGAAATATTTTGTGGCAAGAGACAGGTTGTTCGGAAATGCGAGGGAATGTTTTCATGAATTTCGTGACGAAATTAACGATTTTGAATCATTGAAAGGGGTTTTGTTCGAGGAATTTGATTGCAAGCCACCACCTAATGTGATACTTTTCGATTTTATGGCTTTCCGGCAGCCCCCAAACATGTCAGTAGAAAAATTCATCGCAAAGGCCAATTCTAAAAGTAAACTGTTAAAATTTGGGAACGATTCTACCGAAACAGCAGAAAAACAACGCAAGCATATGTTGATGAACATGCTACTAACAAATTTGCAGCCTGAAATTTTGAGAGGAGTAATTGCAAAAAATCCTCAAAATTTAGATGATTTGAAAACGTATGCTATACGTGAGGAAGTAGCATGGCGGGCAACCAGGTCGGCGGATAATCCGTTTTTGACTCAAGCCAAACATATTGAGGTAAACGCAGAGTCAGTGTTTGGGGTCAGTTGGAGAAATGGGGAAGATACCGACGTAAGGGACGGTTTTGATACATTGATAAAGAAAATAGATTTGCTATCAGAAAGAGTCCAGCGGTTGGAGGAACATAGAAGTCAGGGAATCCGGAAAGGGATAACTTGTTTCCAATGCGGACAGGTCGGACATATCGCTCGATACTGTAGGAGGCGTACAGGATACGAGGACCAACGAAATCAAAATTCGGAAAACTAGAGCAGGGAGTCTGGTCTGCACAAACACAGACAGGAAACCCAAAAGTGCAGAAAGAAAAAGAACAAAACGAAAAACTTCCCATTATTACAATTAAAATAGCACAGAGTAAGGTTAGGGCATTATGTGATTCAGGGGCTACGTTGAATTTAATTGAGGAGGGTTGTGTGCCAATGGAATCGGAATGTCAGCCGTGTTCCTTATGGATAAATACTGTGGCAGAAAAAGCTCTTGAAATTCATAGGAAGATCAACCTGGATGTAACTATAGGTGATAAGATGGTAAGCTCAGAATTTTATATTATCCCAAAATGTATTTCAAAAAAATTTAAAGTTATTTTGGGTCATTCGTTTTTGGCTAAGAATAAATGTGTTATCAACTATGAAAACAAAACAATAAAGTTGAACAATAAAATAGAGTCATGGGAGAATTCTGGGCAGGGGGAGGCTATGTGTAATATCAACGTGCGAAGCGATAGCCAAATAGGTCGTTTGTGTAAAAAAATAGTATTGCCCCCTTTGTCTCAGTCGGTTGCTAGAGTAAAATTGGGAAGCGAGTTGAATTCGGAGCTCGTATTGATAGAACCATATGACCAACATGGGAGAGATTTTTTTATTGCCCGCTCGGTGAATAAGCAAAACAACGAGGGAATCCCAGTCCTTATAATGAACCCAACAGATAGATTTATTCACATCAATAAACAAACAAAATTGGTTAAATGTGAAGAAATTTGTACGTCAGAACAGGTAGTGGATGACTTGCATTTTGTTGAAAACGAAGACCGGTTTGGGGAATGCGATGAGGCTGATTTGGAATGGAGCAGTACATTTAAGTTAGACCATTTGGAAGCCGGTACAAGAGAAAAATTAATTGCTTTGTTAAATAAAAATAAAGACGCCTTTGCTAGTTCTGTGCGAGATTTAAAAGGATGCGACGCAGTACTACACAAAATACACCTTTCAGATCAAAATCCTGTCAAAAAGAAACCATATAGAGTTCCGTATAACTTAAGGAATGAGATGGACAGACAATTGAATATTTTATTAGAGGCCGGAATTTTAGAACCATCCGAATCCCCTTATTCAGCACCTGTTTTATTAGTAAGAAAAACCTCCGGGGAATATAGATTGGTAGTGGATTTTAGGGGCCTTAACTTGAAAGTTGTGCCCGATTCCTACCCAATACCCAGTATTAACGAGGCAATCGATAAGTTAGAATATGGGAGATATTTTTCAACCTTGGATTTAACGAGTGGTTTTTTTCAACAGGTTGTAGCTCTCGAGGACAGAGTAAAATTAGCTATCACAACGCAAAAGGGGCTGTATCAGTTCACACGTACCCCCTTCGGGTTAAAAACCAGTGCAAATAGTTTCCAGAGACTTATGAGTGTTGTACTTTCCGGTTTAGACCCAATGAACATTGGGGTTTACATTGATGACATTATAATTGGTAGTAACTCAATTGAGAGCCATTTTCCTAAACTCCAAGCGGTGTTTGACAGACTAAAAAAGTATGGGTTAAAATTAAAGCCTAATAAATGCATTTTCATAACAGAAACTATTAAATATCTAGGGTTTATAATTAGTAAGGGTAGGGTATTACCCGATGAGAAAAATATAGACATTATAAAAAAATTTCAGGTTCCAAAGAATAGGAAGCAGGTAAGATCGTTCTTAGGTTGCATTAACTATTACAGAAAATTTATCCCGAATATAAGTGGGCGATCTTTTAATCTAACGAATTTAACGAAAGAAAAAACAGGATTTAAATGGAATAATCAGGCAGAGGAGGAATTTGAGGATTTAAAACGGGCTCTGATGAGCCACCCCTTTTTGAATCTGCCCGATATGCAAAAGGACTTTTATTTATACACGGATCCGAGTAAAATTGCGATAGGATGCGTCCTCGCGCAGTTAGATACTCAAAAATTTCCACAGTCCGTGGCCTTTGGAAGTAGGAAATTGAATTCGGCGGAATCCCGGTATTCGACCACTGAAAGGGAGGCGTTGTCCATTGTATATTTTACCAATTATTTTAGGCAATATCTGTTGGGAAGGCGATTGTATGTATACACTGATCATGCACCTTTGACTAGTTGTTTTAAGCTGAGGGATTCTTTTTGTAGAATAGCAAGATGGGTTTTGTCTCTCTCTCAATTCGAATTTGAAATAAAATATTTGCCGGGAAAAACTAATACGGTGGCAGATTTTCTATCAAGAGCGATCTCTCATGATGAGGCACCACATGATGAAATTCAATTAAATGAAGTGTATGAGATGGGTCCCGGTAATTCGGAAATGTCAGTTGAAAAATTACTAGAGGAGCAGAAGAAAGATAAGGCGTGTATTAGAATTAAAAATAATCTGAGGGCAAACTCTAGAATAAGTCCTGAAAAACTCGAATTTTTTGTTCAAGATGAAATTTTGCTATGTAAAAATAGGAATAGGGGTGAGGAGAAAGAAATCAAATACGTTGTTCCACAATCGTTGGTGCGAAAAGTGTGCGAAATTTATCATGATAGCCCCCAAGCATGTCATCCTGGAATAAAGAAAACTTTTAATAAAATTAAGAGTATGTATTATTGGCCGAAAATGCGGGCTCAAATTGCAAACTGGGTGAGATCGTGTCAAAGTTGCATGGAACGAAGGGCACATTTGCCAGGGTGTTTGGCCCCTTTCCAGAGAGCTCCTATTCCAGCAGGCCCCTTTGAAAAGGTCTCCTTTGACGTGGTTGGCCCCCTGCCTATTACTGAAAGGGGGAATAAATATATCATTACTTTTACGGATTATTTTACTAGGTGGGTGGATGCCTTTCCAGTTTCTACTATAGGTAGTGATGTAGTAGCAGAAGTGGTAATGCAGTTTATTAGCCGATATGGCACACCAAGGAAATTTTTGTCAGACCGGGGATTAAACCTGCTAAGTGACGCAATGAAAGAGGTATACCGAAGTTTAAATATAAATAAATCAGAGACTTTGCCCTGGAGGCCACAAAGTAATGGATGTGTGGGAAGATATCACAAAACACTGGGTAATGCACTTTCACACATAGTTAATGTCGAACATAATGATTGGGGATATAAAACTGCCCTTTGCTCTCCTCGCCTATAGAACGTCTCCACATGAGTCGACGGGTTTTGCACCGGCTTGGTTGGTTTATTAATGAAATCTAAATCTTCCCCATGAGTTTCTGAAAAAAACGACCCCTTTTTCGTACGCAGATAACGTACATTTTGCTAACGAACTTCTGCGAAAATTACATGATTCATTCAACAAGGTGAGGCAGAAATTGGAAAATGCGGCAGAAAAAAATGAAAAAAGGCGCGAGGGGCAAAGTAAAGTTACGCAATTTAAAGTAGGGAATAAGGTGTATTGGTATAATCCGGCCGTAAAACCGGGGAGCTCAAGAAAACTAAATAAACATAACGAGGGTCCTTTTTTAATTTCAGAGGTAATCTCCACAGTGGTTGTTAAAATTACACATATAATGAAACCAAGCTATGTCAGAATGGTTCACATAGAAAATATTGCTTTAATGACACCTAGACTGCCCTTGGGCAGCCCAAATGCTGAGGATGATAATGCTGATCAGGCAGGACGGGTAAATATGGAGTCTCCGAAAAATGAAACTGGAAGTTCAATTCCTGAAATTCAAATGATGCCTGGCTTGTTTGGTCATTTGGCCCCAGGGTTTTACATCCATACAATTTAAGACCCAGAATGGATGGACGAGTAGTCCAGTGAAAATTACCTTTGGTAATTTTCTTTTTTGACGGGGGGCATTTGTACTGCACTGGAGAACCTGGCAACAGCCTTGAAAAAAACTAAGTCATACTGCGCAGAAGTACCGGGCAACAGCGTCAAGAGCTGGAGGTGTAAAAGAAACATTCGAGATTGGGCCGGGCGGCAGTTGCACCCAAGCCGAGCAGCGAAGTCCCAAATAAATCTGAGATGAAAATTTCCAGATAAACTGCAGCACAGGTATCTGCGAGCGACTCTGAAAGTACAGCTGTTCACCGAATAATCCTTAGGAATGATCTCGGGCCCGAGCAGAGTCGTTGGTTCCATCTGCGCTTGCCAGTGACGTCGGATCTTGATGAGCAAAATAGTGTGTTGTCTACGTGGATTGGTGACTTCGAATATCATATCAGCCTTTAGGCAATTTAATTCTATCCCCGAGAGATTTTCTCCAAGCGGACTGTTGGCCGGGAAATGCAGTATCGTAAGAAAAGTCTAGGTGACTTTTAAATTATACAAGTTCCTTTTTAATTTGTATTTTGCCAATGTTTTTAAGAGGTTTTATCTGTGTATTTTAAAAAAATAACCATTCATAACTGCGCAGAAATAGGGGGCAACAGCGAATAAAAACCAAAACAACCCAAAAAGGGGCCCTCGTAGGTGTAAGGCGGGTCTTCTCTTCGGGGGCTAAAGGAAAATTGATATACCCCCCGGGGCCAGCGGCGAGAACTGGAGGAGTTAAAGGAACGTTCAAATTTTGGGCCGTGCTTAGTAAAACCCCAAGCCGAGTAGAAAAAAAAAAAAAAAAAAATCCCCCTAAAAAAAAAAACCCCTTTGAAAATAAAAATTTCCCAGAAAAATTCCCAACGCAAGTATCTACGAGCGACTCTGAAAGTTCGGGTTTAAAAAATTGCTTAAATTGCGGTGCGGGAAAAAGGGGCCCCATGAGTGTGAAAGAAACAGCTTTTTCCCCGAATAACCCTTTTCCCAAGGCGGGGAAATGATCTCGAGTCCGAGCAAAAGTCGTTTGTTCCATTTTCCCCTTCCCGGTAACGTCGGAATTTTGTTAAAGAAAAAATCGTTTGTTTTTGTTTTTTTTAAGTGGGTTGGGGTTTGGTCTCCGAATAGTTTGTCACCCCTTTTTGGAAATTTAAAGGGCTGTCCCCGAGGGATTTTTTCCCGGGGCGGACTAGGCCGGGGGTGAAGGGGAGTATTTTCATAAAAGGATTGGCTGGGGAAACTTTTGAAATTATAAAATTTCCCTTTTTTTAATTTGGGTTTTTTGCCAGGTTTTAAATGTTTTATATTTGTATTTTACATGTAGTTTCACAAAAAGGGTTTTTCGTAAATAGTGAAATGAAAATGCGGGTTTTATGTGTTTTTTATGTGGTTCAAGAGCTAGAAAAAAGTTTTTAAACAAAAATTTTTTTCCATTTCCCGGGTAAGTGATTCGTATAGTTGGTTATGATGAAAACAAAAAATTTGGCTGAAAGAAAAGGGAAAAAATTTTAAAAAATTTTGTTTAAGTTTAAATTTGGGACAACTTTCTTTTGGGCCATCCCCACCGGGACCCCCGAAAAAAGCTGGTTCTTTTTATAAGAAATTTTGATAGTGATTTTGGGAGCCGGTTTTTTGGGGTTTGAAAACCCATTAGTCCCCACTTTTTTGGTCGGTAAAATTGAAAAAATCCTAATCGGGGAGTGTCTCAGGGTTTAATTTTTGTTCTAAAATATTCTATGTTGAAATAATTCTTGTATTGAAAGTTATAAAACTTTTCCAACCCCCAAAGGGTTATTTTGGACATTTTGTGAAATAATTTAAAAATTAAAGCCCGTACCTCAAACCAGGCAACGTAAGTTTCCTTTTTGTCATTTTTCGATTTGAGGGGGAAAAACCAATTGTCGAATACATCGTTTTTTCCCCCCTACTAAAAATGACGAAAATGGATTTCGTTAGCTGGTTCGAGGGCCCGAAATAATGAAAAAAAGTAATGTGGTTTCACACCGATACAGCCACTGCAAAGAAAGTAGCTTTCTTCCCCGTTGCCCTGATTTCATATTTTATTTTCAATGGCTTTTCCCCCGTTCATTTCACATCATTACGAATCCTTTCAAAAAATAGGGTTTACTGGAAAAATAATTTTTAGCAAACCGCTAAAAAGGAAATTCCCTTCAAGGGCGAATCCCCTTTTGGTTTTAAAGGGGGGGTATTTCCGGAAGGGGGGGGGGCATGGTCATTTTTTTAGCATAAAGAGGGGGTTTGGGGGGCAAAATTTTGGGAAATATAATTTTTCAAAAAAGCGTTTCAGCCACCTTTCGTTTTTAACGTTGGGCCCAAGGGCCCCCCCGAACCCCCCCAAGAATCCCCGTTTCTTTCCCTTGAATAACACG
>JAXGGA010014508.1:0-31900 GCA_038373865.1 Uloborus plumipes
AAAATAAATTAATGAATAATTTTTATTTAAAAAATTAGTGAATAATTTAAAAAATATATATAAATTAATAAATAATTTAAATAAACAAATAAATTAGTTTTAAAAAATCCACCCCCAAAAATTTTGATGGCGCAACTGCGCCATAATCCCCCCTGAACATTACTAATATTTGTGAGACCTATTACAGGTTAAATGAAAATTTTTAACATGTGTGTTCTGATTGATCCCTAACAGCGGGGTGAATCGGAACACCTCTTTCTCTGTTTATATGCAAATATTAACTGCTCTACATGTTTTGTCTTGGCTTGAAATATTATAAACAAAACAGGACATAAGTTTTTACCCAAAAAAAAATTAAAAAAAAAAAAAAAAAAAAATCTTTTAACTATTTTTTATAATCAAAGCTGGAAAATGTACCGGTTCAGCCCGTTTTGCGGTATTTTTTAGTGAGTTAATAATAAAGTTAGTTTTGTAGAGGCTCTAAATATGGAATTTTAATTGACAATGTTACTTTCAAAACTTCAGAATATTGGTCAATCTTCCCTCAATTCAGTGGACATGAGCACATTAAGGATCATCCACACAATATACCATGCGGTGCATGGCTTCGCTAAATTGTATATCAGCTTTTTACACGGAAGGAATGAGTAGCAAGAAAAGTGACATACTGTTGGCTCCGCTTAAACGAATACTGTCGGTTCCAAGAAATATTATTCAATTAAGCAGGGTATTTGTTTAAGCGGCGATTTTTTACATTGCCTCTATGGCATCGGTTACAGGATTTTTTGTTCGTATAAGCGGGGTATTCGTTTATCCGTTACCCGATTAAGCGGGGACGACAGCTCATTTTGCTTAAAATAAAAGCATTGTTTTAATGAATATAATACAGTGTGACATATAACAAGTGGGGCTTAAGGGAACTAACAAAAGTAAATGAAGGGTAGATCATCGAATTCGAGAAAGCAAATGAAGAAGTTTTGGCGTTGTAAAGAAATCAGGTTAGATAAAGATTATATAAGAATTTTTACCAATCGCACATTTATTGTGAATTCACTTTTCCTGTTTAAGTAAACGAACTAGCCATTCACTAGAGGTCTTGGAATTTTAGTATAAGTGCAGTCAATTGCACTCACAACATTTGGTAAAGCTGACAACTGGTTGAAAACTATTTTCTTTGCATTCAGCTCAGCCTGGCTGCTGCGGCCCTTGACCTGGGTGCTAATACCAGGTGGCATTAGCTATTCAGCATTTTCTTTAAAATTAAGTTTTAAACTTGAAAGAAAGTGGTTAAGGGACGTGCTTTAAAGATTTGGCAAGAAGCAAGGCACTTTTGCAGATGCAGCGTTTCACCAGAATTCCGCCCTTAGGCAGGAATTCAAGTGAAACAAGGACGATCGCAACTCACCAATGCAATCGCAAATTCCCAAATTTGGATGCGTTGCAATCGCTACGAGATGCGATTCTAATGTAATTTGATTTCCAGTAGCGATTACAATTTGCGATCGCCTCGAAGCGATTGCAATGGTGTTTCACTTGAATTCCTGCCTTAAAAACTCAATTTTAGCCTTCCTTTAGCAATTTCAGAGGGCGAATCAGGCAATATCGGATTTTTTACAAATTAAAGTTTTCAAAAACGCAATTTTATGTTATCTTTATTGATGTTTGGGTAAAGGGACTTTCTTCCCTGAAAAGATACCGATACAGAAACTGGAATCTGAATGGCACAAGTTTAGGTCATCTTTGAAGATAGGGGAAGGAAGGTCTATGCGAGAAAATTTTTTGGAATTTAAGTCATAAAATTGCAACTTTGTGCTATCTTTGGTAAATTCAGGACCCGGCTGATTTCTCTGGATTTTTTTAAAAATTAAAATCTTAAAAACCCTTAGTCGATCTTTGATGATGAAAAGGTCAGAGGGGGACCCCCTCTCGCATCCCCCCTAGCCAATCGCCGCAATATGAGTTTCAATAATACTTGAGAGCCCAGCAAGCAAAACTTCTTGCCTCAAGATTGCATCAAGATAGACGTGTCAAGAAGGCAATCCTGCCTCAAGATTGTTATGTTACTGATTTTCGATTGTCAGAGTCTTGCCACAAGATCGTCTGACAAGGAGCATGCAATCTAATATCAAAAAAAATAACAAGATAGGTTGTTATTTTCTTGACAAATCTTGCAATCTTCACATTCATGTACCAGTTATGTCCACATCAATATGATTTCGTTAAAAATATGTTTAGAAACTCAAGAAAAAATGTAAGCATTGTAATGTAATGAATTATTTGTATGTAATATATATGAATATACTTACATACATTGTTTTTACGCCAACTATATGTGTAAAACTAAATGTTAGTTAATTTCGTAAGTCTTTTATAAGTAAGAGTTTAGTAAGCCTTCTTTGATATTATCTTTTGCAGTATTTTTTTTCTTTTCTTTCTCTTCTAAGAATACCTTGTTCAGAGGTAATTACACTAGGTACTCTTTGAAAGCTTCTTTTTTTACCAGCTATATCAGGTTGATCACCAGGCCATAAAAGAGAATTTCAGATGTCAGGAATAATTGATTTTTTAATGAAGATACTGAACTTACGTTTGCATTCGAAGTTGATGCCACAGCTGTGCTGCATTCTTCGATGTCCATGTTATTCAGGTCAAAGGATCTGTGACGGAATTTTTTCTAATTTCACCCTTAGAATCCTGAAACTTCAACAGGGTTTGAAATTACTGCTGGTCCACTGGTGCTAGACCAGTGGGCTGTGGTGGCCCGATCGGTAAGGTGTCAGACTCGTGACCGGAGGGACCCGGGTTCGACCCCAGCCGATCAAAGATCCACCGTCTTGATTAATGGTGGCTGGGGGACGTTAAAAATGTTGTGGTCACAAAGTCTTCCAAGTGAAATGGTACCTCTGGGGGTTGCTGGGCCAAGGGCTTGCTCGACACTTGGTTCTGGTTCAAAAATAACAGAGCGCTCTTCAGGGCCCTATCCCGGTTAAACCACGAGTTGTGGTAGGTACGGGGGGGCCCTGGAGTGTGTGAAGTGAGGTCCCAGACCAGTGAAACTCGCCTCGCACTACCAGAAAAAAAAAGTCAGTGGTTTGCGGAACCACAAGCCGCCAAAAAACGTCAATCATGTGAAACCTCCAGGGCGCTTTCCCCCAATTGACTTTTTTTACTGTTTAGTGAATGAGTTACAAATGAAACAGTTTTTTTTTTCAAATAATAGTAACCATACAGTTAATGATTTTAAGTACAAAAATGTTTAGTATTAAATTTAAAGCGGACCAGTAATGTTGTCTGTGGACCAGTACATGTTCATATTGACTGGTCCGAGGGACCAGTATGATTTTTTACTAATTTCTACCCCTGCTTCAAACATATGTCATACAACATTGATGCAGACAGGTCTCTGTGCCAGGTCTTAAAATCTAGTACGCTCACTCCTGTACTCAACTCTGTTATATTCTGTGAGATTATCACTAATAAGACTGTCTTATTTAATTTCATTTTGTTCAACATTTTTCTGCTTGAAGTTTTGTATAACATTGCTTCACACAGATTTGTTAAAAAATCTATGGAACATCTGGATTCTCAATGTGTTGAAAATAAATGAGAATGTTGTTCGAAAAACTGAGATTTAGATTCGATTTACATGTGTTTCGAGAAATTAATTTAGCAAGTAAATTAAAAGTTATTTATTCTGATTTCAACAATTAAAGAAAAAGTCATGGAAATACAAGGAACAAATACACATTTATTTAAAATTACTTATTAACAGTTACTTTTCTTTCTTTTTATGTTTCTTTTTGGCACCTTTTAAACTTCTTTCCATTTGTTTCCTCATCCTTTTAGCTTTTATTTTGTCGGCTTTTTTCTGAAGCATTTTAGCAGAGAATTGTGTTGAACTTTTTCTTAGGGCATTAATTCTTTTGGTCTTCAAGTCTTTAATAAGCTTCCGTATTCTAAAAAAATAAATAAAATAAAATAAATAAATAAAGCTTAAGAATTAAATAACTAGGGCATCGAGTTAATGAAGTTCCACTGTATTTGAAAGTGTTTTGGTTATTTTGTAACATTGGAGAAAATTTTTTATATCATTTTATCAGTTGTATAACTGATTGAGGAGAACTTCAGTTTTGGATCAATCCTTCAGAATTTAATTCCCATAATAAATGTTTTACATAAGTAAATATAATATTCCAAATAAATTCATACCTTAATTTCTTAGTTATGTGCATTTAAAAAGTAGTTTGTATCCACTCAGTACTTGTAGTTAATTTTATTTGAAACAAAAATGTAGTTCTTATGAGCACTAAAGTTGATTAAAGTAAAATAGAACAGAGCTTCCATTTCTTTCTCAAAAAAAAAAAAAAAAAAAAAAAAAAAAAAAAAAAAAAAGAATAAGGACTTTTAAGGATTTCTTTCCAAAAAAATTAAGGACCTCAAAAATATTAATTCATTTATGGATGATATAAATCATGTCCTGGTTTTAAGAATGTTTTTTCCCAAAAAAATAATGTTAAAGCATTATCAATAGATTGCAAAGACAAGACTGAAAATAATTGATTGGTTCACAAAATTGACCAAACTAATCTTAAAAAAACCCTTAAAATTGGATCTAAATTTTCTTTTTTTCTCAAGTTTATTACAAGACTCGCAGTAATTTTTAATCAAACACTGAACATGAAAGCATTATCTTTGCATCTTTAAGTTCAAGATACAGTAAAATTTTTGAGGCAGTATCTGGCAGAAAAAAGTAACAAATGTGGTACATAAAAACACACCAAAGTCAGTATGAGGGGGAAAAAAGTAAGTTTGTAACTTTTCTTGAAAAAAAAAAAAAAAAAAAAGAATAAGAACTTTTAAGCAGGGGCGCACTCAGGATCAAACTAAAGGGGGGCTAATTTGTGGAAAGCTAACCCCCCCTCCCCAACCGAAATTGAAGTAAATTTAAAACGGCGGGAATACTAAATTTCCCCCTTTTTTTTCTCTCGGAAATTTTACAGTAAAATTGTTTTGGTTTGTTTCAAGTTAGAAAACCTAGCGTCACACTCTATAAAGCAAAAAAAGTTGGAAATAATCTTTGGTTAATAAATCAATTAAAAATATGAAAATGCATTGTTTAGAACGTACAGTGCTTGATTTGAATAGGAGCTTTTATTATTAAGTGAACATAATTCCGGTTGAACCCTGAACTAAAAAAGGTTTAAATGAGAGCTAAAAAAGTTTTAAATGAAAAAACCCTACGGTTTAACTGAGTTAATAAATGTTCTTGCTCGTTTTAGAAATTCGGCCTTGAAAACATCTGTAACTGCAGTATCATCCTAAAATAAAAATTTTCTATGCGTTAGATACCAAATCATTTGACTCTCAAAATAAAGCAGAGTTCGAATAGCAAAAAAAAAAAGAAAAAAAATCTTTCTGGATTATTTGATTTATTATAGAAGATAAAACAAGACAAACAGTTACAAGACTTAAACTAGTCATAATTCATTTATGTTGCAAGATAATTACGCTTTAAGTTTTATTGACCCATCACAGAAATTAACAAAGTTGTTATTTACTTTGATAACATCGAGTAAAAGTGATATAATAGATCAATTAAAAGGTTTTCACATGCTTGTCCAATGAAAAGTTTACGTACGAAATAGCACCATTAAGAATGCATCATAAAATTATTTTTGCATGTTGGAAATCTTAAAAGTGTAAAAGAAAGAAACAAGCATAATGAGAAAAAAAAATATTAGTAACTTCCTGCATACATGATAGGTACATTATTCAACAGTAATGAAATAGAAATTAAGTTCGATAAGATGTTTTTAATATTGGCAAAACTATAAAACAAAATCCAGCCTCCTTGTGGGTAATTTTTTTTTTTTTTGAATAGAAATAACAGCTTTATTGCTTACATCAATTTCTCCATGAATATTTAACTCTTTAACGTCAGGTGCGCCGAATTCGGCACATACCGCCAGAATTATTTTGCATCAGTTGCTAAGTGAGTTATTCCACAATAGAACATTGTGATGTTTTTGGCACATTCGTATCAGCCGGCAGCAGTAAGTCTTTCAAAAATAGGTAGGTGTGCTTCCTATGGTCTCCCTTGATTGAGATTTGGAAGGAAAAAATTGTTTCCTTAGGTAAAAAAAAATGTACAGAAAGGGTTAAACATGCCAACCCATTGAGTCTATTTTCCCCCATTGTACTTCGAAGATACGTTTTCACACGGCACAGCGTGGAAAAAGATCTTTCAGTCTTACTTGTCTTTGTACTTGTTTGCCGTATTTGTAACAATATATAAACATTTGGAAATAATGCCTTCTCGTAAAAGTCCAAAGCATTTATTACGTTCTTAGGAGAAAAGGAGTTCAGTGCGAAACTGTCGTGCCACAGCTCTATTTCAGCCTGCAGCTCGTTTTTGTTTTGACCTTCAATATCTTTTTGGTACATATCGCACAATTTGAACTGCTCCCGTAGGTAGCAAACATAAAAAACTTGTTAATATTTCTTTATTTTTGACAAACCTATCTTCTATTGAATTTATAAAAGAGTCAATCCAGGGAATGAAAATTGCCCTTTTATAATATTCTTCTACCGTTTCGGCTGGTGGGTTGCTACTGTTCTTTCGTTACTATTCTTGGTATTGCCATTGTAGAGTCACCCAAGATGCTCAGCGGCTTCTTCAGCTTCCTGAAACAATGTCTCCAATTCTTTATCAACATTTGATCTTATTAATTTGATTCCCCGAGAACTAGCACAGCAAAAGTGATCGCTGATATCAGATCTTCATCTATACCCTGCAGTTTTTTGCTCAACTGGACTGTTGTAGTTGAGCAACTTTTCTGCAGAAGGGATATCAGGAATTCACTTTATCTTAAAGTGTTGAAGTGAATAGCAGCTCCCGGTGATGTTCTTGGTCACTCCACTGCTTTATATCATCTAGAACATCTGCTACCGGCTGAATTAATTGCGTCATTACTAGCACTGCATCATGCTTTTGAACCCATCTTGTTGGCTAAAGTTGCTGCAGTTTTTGTTTCCTCTGATCACTTTCCACAGATTGGATTTTGCTTTGTAGAATATTTTGCCTTTTCGGTGTATTAAAAAAGCTCCATATTTTCTCAATCGCACCAAAACAGTTTCTGATTGAAGTAATTTCAGCTGTATTAGTTAGAGCTAAATTTATAGGCTGTGCGAAGCACAGTGAATGCAGAGCGCTGTTGGGCGAACCTCTTGTATGTAGGCTTGAACAACTTTTAACTTCCCGCTCATCGCAGCAGCTCCATCGTAACCTTGGCCGCGTAGACTGTGTCTATGCAACTTTCTTCAAGACTTCTGATTAGTGTTCGAGCTAGGTCTTTCCTGTCGTTGAGCTTAATGGCATGAATTTCAAGAACTGTTCACATATTTTGTGCTCTTTTGAATCTGTGACGGTCACATAACGTAAACATAACGAAAACTGCTTTGTTGTTGAGATATCAGTGGTTTCATCCGCAAGGATGCTAAAAAATTTTTAATTTTTTCACTTGCTCGGCTATTGTTTTAGTAATAAATTCACTACATGCTTCTAATCCAACTAATATAAGTAGTATTTTTTCCACAAGACAAAGTGATTCTTCAATACTTCGTCTCCAGCTTCAATTCTAGCTCGAAGTAATGCTCTAAAATTACCTTCATTTTCTAAAGGACGTGAAACTATATTAAATTCACCATAATCCCTGTGACCTCGAAGGGGGATATTTTAACGACCGCACAAAATAATTGTATCAATTATTGGGATAACCTTTTCCGCATTATTCTTAACTTGTATATATCTGAGTATTTATCCAAAGCGTTGTCAATTGATTTGATTTTATCATCCGTAATGCGTTTAAAATTTATTACACTTATTGTAGCGTCTGTGTGATAATTAGTGTTCTCGTGGCCATCGAACTTTTCTAATGTTTTTTTCCAGTTCATAAAACCTTCCTTAACCAACTGCCCAGTTTGTTGACAGCTTCTACCAAATTCATCACTAGCAAAAAACATGCAATGCGCACAATAAGCATAATTTTGTAGATAGATTCTTTGAGTAGAACATTTTCAGATCAAAATGTAAAATTTAAAGATTCACGCTTTAAGCCCCTCCCCCCCATTACAAATCAGCTTTAGTGGGCTTAAAGTCCCTTAATTCCTCTGAGTATTTGCAATTTAGTAGTTTTGAATTATTTTGCCTTCTTTGACTGGAACCATTTCAGATAAAATTGTAAAATTTGAGGATTCACGCTTTATGCTCCCCCCCCCCATTACAAACCAGTTCTAGGGGGCTTAAAGCCCCTTAGTTCCTATATTTGTGTACTTTCTATTTTGTAGCTTTAAATCTTTAAAAATCTTTTTACTGGAACCTTTTCCGATCAAATTGTAAAAATTGAAAGATTCACGCTTCAAGCCTCCCTCCCACTCGATTACAAATCAGATCTAGGGGGCTCAAAGACCCCGAATGATAACTTTGGGGGGGGGGGGACTTAAAGTACCATAATTCCTGTGTTTGTGTATTTGCTGTTTTGTAGTTTTAAATCATTTTAGATCCTTTGAGTAGAATATTTTCAGACAAAAATGTAAAATTTAAAGACTCACGCTTTAAGCCCCCCCCCCCATTACACATTAGCTTTAGTGGGCTAAAGCCCCTTTATTCTTATGTTTGAGTATTTGTTATTTAATAGTTTTGAACAATTTTATCTTTTTTGACTGGAACAATTCCAATTAAACTGTAATATTCGTGGTGCAAGAGTCCCCCCGGTACAAGTCAGGTGAATGAGCTTCAAGCCTCCATATCTCGACTTGGCTGCGTAATAAAAAAAAAAAAAGAGAGAGAAACTGTCATGGGGGGGGGGGGGGGGGCTGAAGCCCCTAAAGCCCCCCTCTGGGTGCGCGCCTGCCTTTAAGGATTTCTTTCCAAAAAAATTAAGGACCTCAAAAATATTAATTCATTTATGGATTATATAAACATGTCTTGGTTTTAAGAATGTTTTTTCCCAGAAAAATAATGTTAAAGCATTATTAATAGATTGCAAAGACAAGACTAAAAAATAATTGTTTGGTTTGCAAAATTCACCAAACTAATCTGGAAAAAACTCTTAAAATTGGATCTAAATTTTCAGGAAAAACATGAAAGCATTGTCTTTACGTCTTTAAGTTTAAGACACAGTAAAATTTTTGAGGCAGCATCTGGCAGAAAAGAGTAACAAATCTGGTACATAAAAACCCACCAAAATTAGTATGAGGGGAAAAAAAGTAAGTTTGCAACTTTTCTCAAAAAAAAAAAAAAAAAACTTGGACTTCAATTTGTGTGACGTTACTTCAACAAAGTTCAGTTTCTGGTACAATTTAAGTCAAAATATAATTTCATAAAAGCAAATCACTTCCTGAAAGGCACACTTCTTCTACCTCAACACAGGATCCCAATGCAGTAATTTTTTTTTTTCATTATTGCTAGCAATTTTAAAATTAATAAATTGCTAGCAGTAATCAAAATAAAGACTAGAAGATATTTCAAGGACCTTAAACCGAAAATAAGTACTTTTAAGGACCATGGGAACCCTGTGGAAAAAGTTTTAATAACTGAATTGTTGCTTTGAAAGACTAAATGAATAAATGTCTAAAAATGTCATAGGAAAATTAATAAAATTTTTTAAAAATACACGTAAAGACAACATGCAAGAAATTGAACAGTAAACCCCAAACAAAAAGAAACAAGACTTAGGCAAGCAGAATACCTGTAACAAAGCAAAGGAATTTTAAACTAAAAACAAGACATTTAAAAAACTGCAATGCATAAAGAAATAAATATTCATACTTTTCAACTTCATCAACTTTTTTCTTTGTTTTAGTAACAGATGGCAATTCTGATGTGGCATTAGAAGTTCCAGTTACAGGCATTGCATTTTGAGTTTCTATTTCACTGATGGTAACGGTATGGTTGGGAAGGTCATATGTTACCGGATTCAACAAATGCTCAACCTCTACAATGAAAGAAATAAACATCAGAAGTTAACAATAAATACTTGATCGTACGTAAATCACTTTTGAAAATAATAATAATTTAAAAATAGACATCAATTTTTCAGTTTTAGCCACATACTGCCGGCCCTGATTAATCAAGTAACGGATAAACGAATACCCTGCTTATAAAAATAAAATAGGAACCAAATATTTCGCATGCCATAGAAAGCAATGTCAAAAAGCCCCGCTTAAACAAATACCCCGCTTTATTGAATAATATTTTTTGGAACCGATAGTATTCGTTTAAGAGGGGCCGACAATACTTTGAGACTTTCTCATTTTGAAGTCTAAATAAAAGTTTACTTTTTAAGCAATAAAACAGTCTTAATTAAAACTGATTTTAAGGCAAAAATTTGTAATTCAATAAATTTGTAATTGCTACAAAAACTATTCAAATATTTAAAATGGTTTTTATAATATTAAATATACCTAAATGCATTTAAATAAAAAATAGGAAGAGTATTAATAATTAAATAAATGGTCCACTGCTAAACACAAAAACAGTAGATAAATTAAAATTAATATCTTTGCACAACACAAAACCAGCGCAATGGTAAGTGCAAGATAATATCAGTAGATAACAGTATTCTCTTGGACAATTTGTTTACTACAAATGACTTTGTACGTGACAGCAAGCATGTTACAAAATCAGTCGGTATGAATACTTCGTTTCAAACAGGAATTTTCACAGAACATTTAATTATTGGAGGAAAATATTATATAAAAACAAAACCAGTAAACAGAAGTTCGATATTTCTACCACTATAAGATGTTAAAACAAAATATTTTATTTTTTCAAATAAGAAATGTTTTGTTTCATGATTCAAATAATAATGATGAATTTATTACTTATTCATTTTGAAAGGAATTTTTCTATGTTTAAAACAAACTTTTAACAAAATTTATTAACATGACTAAAATCCATGCTTACCTGGAACCCCTCGCTGATTCATTATTGCTTCCCGTAGAGCTTCCTTTTGCTATAAAAGCATTAAAATGTTATAAGATGAAAAATGTTAATACATTAATGAATATTTTAATGATACATTAATGAATTTTATCTAAAGACCGTACATTCAAATATATTTTTTTGAACTGTGATGTGGTGAATGGATGTAGATGAACTAGTAGTAGAATGTACGAGGCGCGTTCAAAAAGTAAGGGCCGTTTGGTCACAGAAAAAAATATGCTCATAAGAAACAAATTTTATTGTCATATTTAGTTAGGTATAAACTTACTTCACTTATGTACATAATCGCCGTCCACTTTTAAGCATTTTTCGTGCCGCTGCACCAGCTTCTTTAACCCCTCTGCATAGAAGCTTGCCGCCTGAGAATTGAATCAGTTGACGACTGCGTTTTTAAGTCCCTCTTCGGTTTGCTTAAACTTTTTCGGTTTCGATGAAGTTGAGTGTCACCACTTCATCGATTGCAGTTTTGTTTGTGAGTTGGCGTAAGATAACCACGCCTCGTCCCCTGTAGCAATGCGAGAAAACAAGTCATCTCCATCTTGTTGATCACGGGCCAAAAACTTTCGACCACTAGACATTCTTTGGTCTTTGTGGAGGTCGGTGAGTATTTTTGATGCCCACCTTGCACACAATTTGTGGTATGCGAGGTTTTCCGTGACAATAGTGTGAGCAGTAGTGCGTCCGAGTTGAGCGAATTCTTCAGCCAGGCTACTCATCGTCAATCGAAGATCAGATCGCAGTGCTTGGTCCACTTGTGAAACGATTTCATCAGTTTGGATACTGGACCTGCCACTCCGCTCTTCGTCATTGACATTTGTTCGGCCATTTTCAAAATCACAGCACCATTGTCTAACCTTTCCTTTACTCATAACAGTAGGTCCGTAAACCAGGTATAAGTCCGATCAATTTCAGCAGCCGACGATTCTTTTTCATGGAAGAAACGAACCACAGAACGCACTTCTCAGTTGGCGGGATCAACGATTTTCCCGGCTATTGTTCTTTGCATTCACGGACAACAATACGACTTCAGAACCAAAAGAAATGAAGCCGTAGCTTCGCAATGAGTCAGTAGATGGCGCTGCAGTAGTTAAACTGTGCTCTGAAGCGCCATTATTTAAATATAAGCAAACGGCCTTTACTTTTTTAACGCTCCTCGTAGATCTTATAACTTTAATTTTTTTTATGTGATGCATTTTTGTTGACATGAGTTGACTTGATCAATAGGATATATTTTGGACCTCCTAACCATGGCAATGAAAGAAGATATAAGGCTCGCTGTGATATAAAGCGGTTTATCCAAGTATATAAATTTGTGAAAAATGTTTATTTTCAATAAATGATGCCATTATTTTTGTTTAACCTTTAGGAACCGGGCGGTACACATGTTGTACCATAAGGCTTTTTTATTTAGAGGACCAGGTTGAAATTTTCACTTGAATCCTTTGGTGCCGGGGATTTTTTCAAGATTTCATACGTCTGGTACGACAGTTTATACCTTCTCTTTCCAATGGAAAAAGAAATCTGTGGTTCAACTGTTGTATTGCCTGGGTCGAAAAATTTCTATATGAACATCCCGGATCCAAAAGGTTAATCCCATTATTTATTATTTTTCCGGGGAAAGGGAGAGGGATAAAGGGTACAAATGTGATGACCAGCAACAGGCTCTGGGCTCAACTGGGTTGGTCCCAGTAACATACATAGTACATATGCAGGGAAGTAACTAGAGGGGGCAGACGGCGCATGTGCCCTGGGCGCCAGATTTTGGGGGTGCTAAACTGGCTTAGTAACTGTATAATTTTCTTTTCATTATTAAAAAAAAAAAGAAATTTTTAAAAGCCAGCTTTCCCTAAAAAAAGCTCAATGCAGGCAGACACAGGTAGAAAGTTAAAGAAACGTCTTTTGATGTGGAAAAGGCGTAGGAAAGATAGACGGAGAGAAAGTGAGGAGGTTGCAGTAAGGGGGTCAGTTCAAAGTTCTCTCTCTCTCTCTTTTTTAGAAAATGTTCTTTTTTTTTTTTTTTTTTGAAATTAAACTCATATAAGAAATTAAAAACCTACTATCAATCTATTTTGGCACCCTCAGGACCAGTCCGAGGGGCAAACAAATACAAGCAGTCACTTGGAGGGGGGGGGGGCGCTATTACAGCCGATAAAAAAAAATCTTGTGAAAAATGTTAAATGCAAAAACAGAAAGAGTTTTTTTTCACCCAAGATTTATCAACTATGTCCGATTTTCAGAAAGGGTTCATTCTTTAACCAGGTAAGATTATTCATCAACTGCTTTAAGCATTAAAATCTACATGGATGCACACATTTTTCATTAAAAAAAATATTTTAAATATACATTTCTGAATAATTTGAATGATATTGCCGTATTTCTCTCTCAAGCTATCGCCCGGATGGCCGAATGGCTATGGCGCCGGCTTGCGAACTCAGAGGTTCCGAGTTCTGACCTCAGGTGCGGACATTTAATTCCTCTTTTAATTTCATATGATTTCTCACAGTTTGCAGCAAATTTGTATATATGTAAATTAATGTAAATAATCTAATTTGAATTTAATTTGAATTGTTCTAGAACATTCCTTAGTTTGTGTATAAAAAGCCTCTCTCGAGCTGAGAGCTGGCAGTTGGGTTCTCGACAGCAGACCGCTCGTCTGATTCAATAAAGGCTCTTTCTGTTACTCCGTAGTTCTCATTCAACGTGACAATATAAATGACCCGTTTCAAAGTAAATCACTTGATCCGGTTTCCGAATAGACATCATTGAAGAAGTCAATGTTTTGCTTAGTTGATGTAAGAATTATATTTTGGCTACTTTTGGTCAATCAATGCAATAAGGGGTTGACGTTGAGAGTGGAGAGTTAAAGTAATTAAATCGCTACGTAAGACTTTTGTAAAAGAGGGGAAATAATTTGTTCCTAGAAATTATCACGTTAATAAAAAGTACCAATTTTCAAATTTAAATTCTGGTTTAAAATAAATAAATTGTATAGAATATTTTTTGCAGCCGTAATATGTGATGTTTGTACAGTATTTTATAAACAAAATGCTAATTTATAAACACTTATTCAATAATTCATATTTTTTTATGTTCTCGTTCCTTTTCTTACATTGTAAAGTTTAGGATTTCTAAGTTTCTTAAAATTTCACTGTACACTTCTTTTAATGCTGAATATTGGATAGTTTGAATGAAAAAAAAATTTACATTTTTTTAATTAAGAATATTTCTGAAAGGAAATACATGAAAATATTTTTGATTTGTAAAGTATTTACGGAATTCAAAATTTCTTTCACTTCAAGTAGTTTTCAAACGCATTAAATATAATATTCAATATGAAATTGAAAATAATTACTCATTTGGTATTTAGTTAATTTATGGTATTTTTTTTAAACAAATGGAAGCATTTCTTTTCTTCTTTTTTTTCTTAATTTCGAAATAAAAATTACAGAAAAATTTGAGATAAACTAAATAAAGATAGAACTCTCCTTTTACACGATTCTCAATTTTTCAATTCAAAATTCAAAAAACTGTTTGTGTTTTGAAAGCATTTAAGGTTATTCAGCTTGTATTAATTATTGTGTTGATTATTATTATAGTTATTGTCTAACTTATCATTTGGTGATATAGTAAAAACTTTAGCAGTCAAAAAAGCTCGCAAAATAAAGCTCTAAAATGAAGAAAAATAGATACCTTAGTGCTATAATCGCAAATTATAATTTCAACCTTCTTGAGGCACTAATATGCAGGGATACTGCAGACACGTGTTTCAGCGTTACAAGGAACGTCTTTTTCAATGTGAAAAATTGGGAGCTTATGGATGAACAGGCATCCGACAAAAGTACAGAAGCGAACAGCTTAAAAAGCAGACAAAGCGGATTATATGAACACCAATAAGAAAATTTTTAAGGAAAAAAAGATCCAATGGGAAAACAAATATTGAACCGAAGCTTTCTATCAGGTACGAAAAGAAAAGAAAGAATTCGATTGGCGACATGATAAGCCAAAATGGTTAACATAATAAAAAAACACCAAGTTAAAATCGTTAACTGCAAGAACAAAAAAAGCAGAATGAAAGAAAGGGAATCAGTAAATGGAGAAAACAAAAAGGAAAATAAAAAGGAGGATAAAAAAGAAAAATAATAATAACACTCATACTGCCAATATGCGATTTCACTTGTTCAAAGTTTTATTCATATTAAAAACCTGTTTACGTAATATTTTATCACTTGTAAGGATTAAAGTAAAAGCTTACACTTTGCATAATCCTCTTCTTTTCATCCTTAAGGCGTGATTCAAGTTTTTGCTTCGCTTTCATCCTGCGTTCCATTTTTCTTTTTCCAAAACCAGTCAAAAAATTTCTATTTCGGGAGAGCTCACATTATATCAAATGTAATAACACTCAAGAAATAATTTCGCTTCAGATTTGTAGTAAAGCAAGCATAGAAACAAAAATGAAATGATTAAAAATATTGATACTTACAACAATAAAGAAGCATGATGTTTTACATTAACGATAGAGTCAAAAACTTCTAAATAGACAAAGGATTGAACTAATTCAGCATGAAAATAAGTAATTTATTTTGGTGCTTTCTCTAGGTACAAAATTTGTGAGTTAAACGGAGTCACTATTATTAATATCAACTTTTTTTTTATTCAAAATGCATTCAGATTCAGATTACAAAATAGATGAGATTTAAAGAATAAAAGGTTCCTTCAGCAGATAAAAATTCTTTTTCAGTAAACACAAAATAAGCTCACAATGGGTGAACTGGGGCTGGGGTTAACTGTTAAGAATGATTGGTTTTGATGCAAGCCGTTTTTTTTAATAATTTAATTCATTTATATTATTACTTGTTCTGCAAAGTACCTAGAAGCTTGCAGTTTAACCTTGTAACTCTTATGAAATTACATCATGGCAAAACTTTCAAACCTTACACAGGCCCGTCATTGGCTTTGAAAAATCAATGTATTTACATATAAGTGGGCGTTGTTTTTAATGTTTTCCGATCAAATTGCATTGTGTTTGGACCCTTTGCCCCCCCCCCCCCGGAAAAACTTGAAATGACGTCCCTGACCTTACAAGAGGTAAATAAAAATCTTTGTGCAATAAGTCATACCGAGTACTTAGTACTCCTGCTACTCTGTACACCTCTACTTCTTAAAAAATAAAATATTAACAAGAAATGTTATGTATGCATTAGTCAGCGACTCAGTGTTTAACTCTTTGACATTTTTCACTCTTGAAAAGCACAAAATTTTGTTTTATTTTTAGTTTCAAAGTTTCAATGAAATAAATTTAACTTTCTCTCCTTTTAATGAAGTATAATAAACATCAACAGTGAAAAAAATACCATACCAAATGAGAAAATTCTGGATGCAAATAGATATAGACTGCAATTTTTAAACTGAAAGACCATGGCAGATAAAATTGTTTACTTATCAGGTGTGTAAGTATGAAACCGGAATTTTTCTACAGGAAAAACACGTTTATTGTAATAATATGATACTAAGTACCTTATTCAAAGTATTGTCCGTCGCTATCTATACATTTTTGCCATCGTTCTGGCAATTTGCGGATTCTGTGCCATAAAAACTGTTGATCTTTTGAGGCAAACCAGTCATCGAGCCATTTTCGTACAGCTTCGTAAGAAGTCAAGCGCTGCTCAGTAAGTGCGTATCCCATCGATGCAAACAAGTAATAATCGGATGGGGCAAGGTCCGGTGAGTAAGCCGCATGCAAAAGAATCTCCCAACGGAACGACTCTATCGTTTCCTGGACCCGTTTTGCTTTGTGTGCTGGTGCGTCGTCATGCAGCAAAATCACCTTGTGTTGTCTTTGTTGGTATTTTGGTCGTTTTGCACTCAAAGCTCGATTCAAATTGGTCATTTGTTGTCGTTAGCGTTCAGTATTGACAGTTTCCCCAGGTCTTCGTCCAACAAGGCTTGCAGGTCAGCGTCTTCAAACTTTTTCGGTGGTCTTCCACGTTCTTCGTTCCTCACGTCAAAATCGCCACTTCTGAACCGTTTGAACCACTCGAAACACTGTGTTTTACCGAGAGCATGCTCACCGTATGCCTCCACAAGCATTCGATGCGATTCGGCTGCGGTTTTCTTCAGATGAAAACAGAAAACTAGTGATGTCGGCAAATCGTAATTTGTTGGCACAAAACTCGACATGTTTATCTCTAATAAACTAATGCTACTGAATGAAACTCGTGTTATTGTGAGTTGGAAATCTTTGTCAGGTATCAATACAATAACAAGACACCGCTGACGTGATGAGTCGGTAACTACATCGACATCTAGCGCCACTTATCGGAAATTCCGGTTTCATACTTACGCACCTGGTAAGTAAAATTATTTTAGAATTATACTTTAAGGTCTATGATAAAAATATTACTGATTACTATTGACAAAATTTGAAGTAAAAATGAAATTGAATCAGTGACTAAAATTTAAGATATTTGCCTTTTCACTACCATAAAGAGCAAAGAGTTTTTCTTGATACTTTTTAATTAAGGATATTAATTGTAAAAAAAATCAATTGTTTGTTTCATAAGAAAATGTAGTCTGCATGAAAATCAAGAAAAATTTGGTTCTCAAATTGGATGTATTTATCAAAATGAAGGTAACAAAAGTAGAAAGATGGTAAATAAAAATTAATTAAAATAAAGTAATTTTAGAGTCAACTTTACATCATATTCATTGTCAACTGTACGCACATAGATACATTCATCGTTTATCTCTTCACACACTCCAGGGTCCCCCGTACCTACCACAACTCGTGGTTTAACAGGGATAGGACTCTGAAGAGCGCTCTGTTCTTTTTGAACAAGAATCAAGGGTCGAGCAAACCCTTGGCCCAGCACCTCCAGAGGTATTGTTTCACCTGGAGGACTTTGTGACCACGACATTTTTAATGTTCCCCAGCCACCATTTATCAAGAAGGTGGATCTTTGATCAGCTGGGGATCGAACCCGGGTCCCTCCGGTTACGAGTCCGACACCTTACCGATTGGCCTACCACGGCCCCTTCGTTTATCTCTACGGGATGAATATTATTATGTAGTCGAACCTCTTTGAAATAAGCTCCATAGGACCGATAAAAGCAATTCATTTCAACAGTAGATCATCTTGTTCAAACAACAGGACTGGGTTCAGAAATGTAGTTCGTCTTAAAGCAAAGCTAGACCACAGAGAGATGGCGGGTTGACAGGAAGGAGAAACAAACCACTTCATTTTGAAATAGGTTGGATCTGCGAGAGTACGTAAGCAACACAAGTCATGCGTTCTTGCTAAGCCTACCTATCTCAACTGTTTGAAGTGGTCCGTTTCCGCTTCCAGTTCATTCACCATCTCCCTGCAGTCTTACTTTAGTAGTAATCGTTTTACGAGTGTTTGAATTCATGAGGTTTGCCTAAAATTAGTTATAATAGCCAAAAATTGAACAAGGGGAAAAAATTAAATGCGCAAAAATAAAAGCATAACGACAGAGAAAAATACTGGATTCAGGGTATAAGTAATTCCATAACGGAAAGATTTTGGTATTCGGGTGTCTCCGGAACAATCACCCGTAATGTTATTAAGACTGCACTAATTACTTTCGTAAAAAGAGAACAGATGAATTTTGATTCGTATTCGTTTATCTTAAGGTTTAGAAAATTAGGCTGTTCTGAAAATATTGGAAAACCGGTAAAACATCAGAGCACAATCAGCCCTGGTATTTAAAAAATTTGTTGCACATAAAATATTGTTGAAAACCAACAGTATGTGCAGACTTTGTAGTAAGTATTTTCAGTTGCACTGATTTGCAAATACAAAACATCATCAAATAGGCCCATATAAATTTAAGGAGTCCGGAGGGGTAAATGTATCCCTTTCGGTTTAAGGAAATCACTATATTTATAAAATCTATGGATCCAGTTTATGTTGTTCTTCGTTATTGTATACAATGAGCATATAACCCTTTGCTCCCCTGCAAAAAAATTGAAATGACATGCCTGTCCCATAGACAATTTTAAGACTTCAAAAGTACTTACACTCTGTCTTTTTCATCAAACACGAGATGAGTTTTGGATTTCTTAAACTTCTTTTTGGTTTTCATTGCTGAGGGAGGAGGGGGAAAAAGTTATTCAAAAATATTTTGAGTTAAAAATGTTTTATTGACATTCATACACATGCGCTTCGTAAAGAAACGTAAACAATGTACACAGTTAATTTTGCCGTTAATAGGGTAAGGTTTTTTTTTTTTAGAATTGTATTGTTTTTGCAGTGAATGAAGATATCTTCTGAGCTGTGAAACAAGTGTATGAAAATTTCTTTAGCGAAATGATTTCTGCCTAGCCAGATATATGTGTTCGGCACCTTTACTGACATCAACAATCTGGCCCAAAGGTTCGCGCACCGCACAAATGCAGCTGAATATTTGTTTTTGATAACAACGTAGAAGGATTTACGCATGCGCATTGCCTGGAGGATTTCTACGCTTTGAGACATATCCCCTAAATTAAATGACTCACTATTGTCCCTTGACTGCCTATGCATTTCGAGATTTTACGCAATATTGCTCTTCCCGGGTTCTCTTTTCCTGCAGATATTTTTTGAGATCTTTCTAAAAACTTTTATGCAGTCTTGAAATGTTTGGTAAGTTTCATATTGATCTGTGTTGTTTTGCAATGTCTTTAAAGGAGTTCACCGTTGTTTTCGGTAATTTCAGTTGCTTAATGTAGCTATTGATATTTCTTTGCAGGATTTCCCTGATATTTTGAGAAATCAAGAGTGAAAATGGAAGCGATCGCTAAACATGATTTCAATGCGACTGCTGAAGATGAATTAAGCTTTAGAAAAGGTCAAATACTAAAGGTGATGAAACAAGGCTTTTGTTTACAAGCTATAAACGTGTACCGAATATGAAAAAAATGCATGTGTTATCCTCATAAATTGCATTCTTATGACACTAGTGATTTAAGTTTTCTATAAATGATGTTAAATCTGTTGCAATTCGAACCATTTATGTATTATTTAAAAATATTTTCAGATCTTGAACATGGAAGATTCTGACTGGTACAGAGCAGAGTTTGATACTAAAGAAGGTTTCATTCCTAGTAATTACATTGAAATGAAAAATTATGAGTATGTTTGTTGTTTATTAATCATATCTAAAGATCTTTGCTTTACGAATCTAAATTTAAGTATTTGTTTTAGCATGCATGTTCAGACATTAGCTTGAAGCATGACACAATTTTATGGTTGATAAAAAGAGTATTGTAATATTCATGCGGAAATGTACAAACTTTTACCAGTAGAAATGTTACTTCTGATATTCATTTTCTTTTATTTTCAATATCTACAGTTTCATATTGAATGGGAGAAAAAGAATAGCACAGTGTGACTGCCAGGGTTGGGTTTTTGACGTCAAAAACCAGTTTTTGACATGACATGTCGAAAACCCGTCGAAAACATGTCAAAAACGTCGAAAACCTGTCGAAAACTCAAATACAGTGGTTATTGAGATTTTTTCTAAACATATAAGGTTTCTCATCCTGAAAAATATTAAATAAGATTTATGCATCTTATCAATCAAGTTTAATAAACATTAAATTAATACATTTAATGAAAATTATTTCTCATTCTTTTAAACTAACTTGTTTTGCCGTGAAAAAAGTTAAAAATTAAAACTCAAATCCAGCTTTTAAAGTAGTTTTATTTAAATGTTTTTATAACTATCAATTAGTTATCTTATCAATCAAGTTTAATAAAAATTAATTAATAAATTTAATGAAAATTAATTGCATATTCTTTTAAATTAACTTGTTATGCAGTGAAAAAAGTTAAATATTAAAACTTACATCCAGTTTTTAAAGAAGTTTTGTTTAAATGTTGAAAAACTATCAATTAGTTATCTCATCAGTCAAGTTTAATAAAAATTAAATTAATAAATTTAATGAAAATTAATTCTCATTCTTTTAAATGAACTTGTTATGCCATAAAAATGTTAAAAGTATTAAAAGTTAAATCCGGTTTTTAAAGTAGTTTTGTTTAAATGTTTTAATAACTATTAATTAGCTATTTTATCAATCTAAAAATCTTTACATCAAAGTGATTTTTTTTTTATTTTGAGTAAAAGCAAAACGAAATTAATTAGTACTCAGTGTACAAATCTGCTAAATACTTTTGATCAAACTATTTTATTTATTTATTTATTAGTTAAAATTTATTATTTCAAATAAATTTATTATTTCAAATTAAAATTAAAAAAAATCACTTGTAAAAATTTATTAAGTATGCCCAAGACACACAGCACTTAATTAATGTACCCACTTCATTTTAAAATAAAAAAATCTGTTACAGTAATTCCTCGAAGCAATAAAGCCATATATTCAAAAGCCATATGTTTGATTTTTAAAATGCTAATTACCATTATTTACTCCCGAGCCCTTCAATTATGATTAGGATTGCTTATTACACTTTATTTTAATAACCTAAAACTCCAAAAGTTTACTTCAGTGTCTGAAATCAGAAATTGTCAAATTCATTTGAAAATGTATTTTGATTATCAATATCAAATTTAAACATGTTTTGGATAGAAATTTAGGTTTTTGACACTTATGTCAAAAACCATGTCAAAAAGTGGTTTTTGACAAGACGGTAAAAACCACGGTTAAAACCGGATAAAACCTCCGACTGTCAAAAACTTGCCAACCCTGATGACTGCAGTAATGGATTTTTTCAGCCAAAACAAATTTATTCTGCAACTGCAATTACATCAATTTTTTGGAGGGTTTCGTTGAAGACAAGGTGTTTGGGCTTCGTCAGGACTTAAAAGAACTGAAACTGCAAAAAACTGCAACGTTGAATTCTATCACAGAGATATGCTGTCACGAGTGTGGCAGGAGCTTGATTACCATGTAGACATTTGTCGTGTCACCAGAGGGGCACTTATAGAACATTGTAGAAACTAGAATTAATGTAGTTTTGAGGTAGATTTGAATTTTCTAAATATATCAAATGAAACGTTCACAATCGTGTTTTTTTTCTGTCTCATTCAATATGAAACTCCCTGTATAATGTTTATGTTTATAGTGATGTTATTATATTTGGAGAAAATTATCGCAACAGTGCAGGTTATACACACTAGAAAATAAGTAAATATGCACAGATAGTTTTTCACCTACATTACAAAAAGTTCTCACATTGGAATAAAAAAGTTATTAACCTTTCTGTGATAGCATTCTGATATAAAGCCTATATTCAGCAGACTCATTTTTGTGTGTTATTCTATCATATAAAAATAACATTAAAAAATCTAATATTTCCCTATTCTTATTGTAATTTGTGCAGTTTTAATTCTATAATGTGTTAGTTTGTATTTCAATATTATTTTAGAGAACTATTTACTATTGGTCTGATAATGAAAATCTATACTTTAAGTTTTAGTTTTGGTGAAAATTATTTATGCGAGATGTTTATGGTATTCTAGTAGCAACTACTTTAGACATTTTCCTTTAATGTTTTGTAAAAAATATTATGTTCTGTATTATTTTTCATCACCTTTTACCTTAATATTTTTTCAATTTGTACATCAAGGGCTACCCTCCAAAATATGAATCATTACGATAGAAAAATCTAGTTTTGTAAAAGGAATTTTTCTAGTTACATTTTTTTTATCATGTAGTATGTTTGAAATAAAGTACATAATATTTTTGTCATATTAGAAGAAATTATAATTTTATGTCTCAAAGTATTTAAAATTGAACTCTTAAGAGTGTATGAATATTTGGATACTTCTGCTCCTTTTAAATAAATGCTTGGATCTGAGTAAACTTGTTATAGATGGAATAATCTTATTTTTCATCAATGCAACTCTTTACTATTTGAGGCAGTACACAGAATGTAAACAATAGTTGAATAATATTTCTACTATTTTTCTTTCTTTAAAAAATTGTGTTCATTTTCAAGCTTATATGTCTGAGCTAATATTTAGAAAAGTGCCAATTTGAGTCCCAAGCGAATTTTCCCTAGTATTTCAATAACTAGTTAAAAAAGTAATTTTCCCCAGAAAGAAGATAAGGTTTTGCTTTCATTTCATCTAATAACATCAGAAAAAAAATTTTTTTTTTTCTTCAGAAAATAATGTTTTTATACATCAAAAATCAGATCGGTAACGTGTCCCCAGTAGCAAAGCTTAGCATGCAAACAGGTCATGCACACTTTCTAACTTCCCAAAAAAATGCACTTGCACAAAAAACGATTCTATTTTTACCCCTTTGTTAATATTTTACTTCATTTTTGTTTTAATCGATTTCTGATTTTCTAGGGAATGCTAAATAAGCGTGTCCCAAGTTCCGCTGTCAGAGTGGTAACAATAACTTCCGATCTATGTTTAAGCCCCAAAAATCATTTCCTGCACCTATACCACGTGATACTGAGTACCTGGTGGGATGTTTTATCGAATCATAATTAAAAATTTGCATTTCTGCATCTAAAATTGTAGGTAAGATTTTTTAAAGTGATTTCATAAAATGTGTGTCATTTGAGTCATCAGATCGGTAACACGCTCTAAAATGCGCAGTTTTTATGCGGTAACATTGAAAAACAGCGAATATGTTACAGAACTAACTCACACGTTTCAGAATTATAAAAAGCAAAAATCATAGGTTTTAGCCATATATATTGAATATTTTTGTTCTTAAAAAATGAAAAGCAATGAGTTTTAGTACAATTGCTTCATTTGTGGTTTGTATGACCTAACAATAGAAGTTAGTAAAATAAGAAAAATTGACACTGCAGAAATTAAGTTAATTAATTATTATTATTTTATTTATTTATTTATTTATTCTTTTAATGCTTCAATTACTCATAACTTTGCTAAACAACTAGATAATAACTAGCATGCTAAATTTGAATTTCTGATCAAGAAATTAAATTTCCTGCAACTAATTAAAGAAAAGCAAGCAACAGAGTTGTGTGTTGAAAAAGTTGAAGTTGTGTGTTGTTTCAAAACAAAACAAATGTTTTATTAGCTTGGATTTGGTAATCTCATAATTTATTTTATCTAAAAACCTTATCGCTTATTTTTATTTCCAAGAAATGCTTTTTTATAATGAAATTTGATTTTTTAGCCTAATATATATATTTAAATATAATTATCTTGATTCTATGTTAAAAGTGCAAGGAAATGATATCATATTTAAAGATGGTAACGAAAACTGAAAGCATAAACTCAAATATGTAGCTCATATTAACATCAGATCTGTAACATTCATCAGATCTGTAACGGCTTAAAAGTGAGTAATCTAAGGAGGGGGTAAATAACTTCCTTGACCTCCCCCCTTTTATTTTCTTGCATTTAGACCCAATTTAGACTTAAAATCCAATATTAGTTTTTTTCTGCAAAAAATTTTTTTTTCCAGAAAACTCCAACTTCAAATTGGCACTTTTCTAAATATTGGCTTGTCTATGTATACATTTCATGTATTTATTTACTTAATATTTCAGCTGGTATTATGGTCGTATATCTCGAGCTGATGCAGAGAAATTGTTACTCACAAAACATGATGGAGCTTTTTTGATTCGTGTTAGTGAAAGTTCTCCTGGAGATTTCTCATTATCTGTAAAGTAAGTTAAAAAACAAAATCTTATTACTGTACAAGTAGCTTTTAAAATTTGATTGTGGTCCAATACCAAGGTTAAAAAATATCATGATATTTTCAAAATTATCAAAAATATTCGATATTTTGATATAAATCCAATATTTTCAATATTTCGGCAGCTAGTCTTTAAATTCAGCAAATGTGTCCCAAATCACTGTTGTTTATTTTTTTATATCTTAAATTAATATTACTCTCCTTATTTATGTTTAAATATACATTTAATTAAAAAATTTCTGAATTTTAAATGGTGTTTTTGTATCAATGATGGTTACAATCATTTGTGAAATCTAATAATTTGATGCTATAAAAATAAATATAGCATAACATATATTGATATTGGCTGTTATTTTAGGTATTGACTATTATATTCCTATACTCTGTAAAACTAATTAGATATACATGTGCCCTATAAATAGTACAGAAAATATCATAGCAAGCATATCAATATAAAATGTCATTTAAAATTGCAGCAAGAATGCATGATTTAAAATCAAATGGTGTTATCTTTGTATCGTTGTTTATTGATTATTGTAAAATGTAATGTTTATATATATATGTCAGAATTAATATTTTTCTTTATATGTTTACATTAGTTTTAATTGAATTACTTTATCATTAGCTGCTTTACTCATTTTTCTTTTGTTAACTACTTTTACAAAATTTCAGAAGAAAAGCATGCATTGCTCAATGGATAGCCATAAGACCTTCTTTGTTTCTGACAAACTTTTAACTTATCATTTTCAATCTGCATTAAAATTGTTACATTACTCGTAGGTTTATGAATATAAAATAAAAAAGGAATATCATATTACTTCTTTATACAGGGTGTCCACTCCTATCGTGGACCAATAGCTAATTTCTTAACCGTTAGAGATAAGCATATAGTTCATTTAGGAAAAAATCTCTAAATTACGAAAGGAATTTTGGGTCTATTCAATGTTTTTCAAAAAATCAAATTTTGAAAGAGTTACAAAATTTAGATTTTTATACAGCCCCCCAGTCCTATCAATCATATTTAGTAAAACATTCTTGACACTGTAATAAGGGCGGATCCAGAAACTTATCAAGGGGGGGGGATTGATTTTTTCCCCTCATATATATATCTATATACATAAAAGACTACTTTTGTATTCGTATGTCCGGGGTAAACTTCAAAACTACTGGACCGATTTTAACCATTTTTTCACCGTAGATAGCTGCAGTAACTGGGAGCAGGATAAGCTATAATTTATTTCTAAAAAGCTTAGTTTAAAAAAGTTGTTATGGAAAATAGTAAATTTCATATAGTTTCCCTATTAAATGATTAAATTTTTAGTCCTTTGTTGCAAAAAATTTGTTGCCTATTAACAACAATATTAATGGTGATCATAATGAAAATGTGAACCAAGGCTTCTCTGAAGTAAGTATGAAATTTATTGCTTTGTTAGGATTTTTAGATTCATCTGTGCCAATAATCACTAACGAGACTAAATAGGTAATTGATTTTGGCAACAGTTAGAGAACAGAAAATGTTTATAGTCAAAAAATTTCTAAGTTAGGTACATAAGATGTTTTCACCAATGTAGTCGCAAGGATATAAACTAATGATGGTACTTAATTTACGTGTAATGTTTAGAAATACTTGACTCCAGTGCGATTGATTTTACAGGGTGCGACAGAGAAACTTGCTGATTTTAATTGGATGCTAATTAGCAAGGAGTGGTCAGAAAGGAGTGGAAAGAGTCATTTTAAAGAGAGGGTCCTGAAGTTTTGTTATCTTATAGTTTAGTTGTCGCCATGCGTTGGACAAAGGAGCAACGAGCGTTCGCCGCCGAATCTTACTTTTCAAATAATCTTTCGGTTATTGCCACTCAACATGCCTTCCGAACTCGGTTCAAAATTCAGCCAGTTGTTCCCATTCCTGGCTGGGAATCGACTGTTTTGTGGGTGAAAACATTCAGGGAAAGTGAGAGAGTGGCAAACAGAGGCCCAGGAGGTAAACGGGTTTCCAGAACCCTAGAAAACATCGAAAAAGTGAGGGAGTCGTTTTTGCGTTCTCCAAGGCGTTCGGCGCATTGGGGATTTTTGATTGGATACTGAGACGAATTCTTCACAACGAACTCCAGTTTCATCCCTACAAACTTGCTGTGGTTCACCAGTTGAGTGATAACGTCTCCTTGAAAGGTGACGTACCGTTGCCGGCCCGCTTTTCCGATTTGACACTCTGTGACTATTTTTTATGGGGGTATCTCAAATTGATCGTTTACAACGACAAGCCCCGGACCCTGCAACGCCTGAAGAACAACATCCGGTTTGCTATCACCAACATCCCATCAGTCGATATGCTCGAAAGTGTGCAACAAATCTAGGGTACATGAGTGCATCATTAACAGGGGCCGTCATTCTTCCCGATGTAGTTTTTAAATCGAACTAATATAAAAATTCAGAATGGGTACCATATCTTATAAAAAGTAGTAAACTGATACATGATGTACTTTTCCCTTAGTTGACTTTTCAAGTCTGCAAGTTTCTCAGCGGCACCCTGTACCAAGCTTATAACATTTCCGATTTACCTAAACATTATTTGTAGCTTACATTTGTATTTAAGGTGTGTAATACAGTTTTTTAGTTTGTCCAGTCAGAAAAAAATGCCATTGTTTACATAAGTAGCCATTGTGTGTATAGATATGCACTTTAATGTTGAAAAATTCATGAACGAGTGTCACTAAAACACTATACCCGGCCGAAACCCGGGCAGGGCCGGGTACCTGGCTAGTATATATATATATATATATATATATATATATATATATATATATATATATATATACACACACACACCCCTCCCCTTCCCAAACAAAAATAAGCATAAAAACACAAACACACCTATGTGTGTAAGTTGAAGGATCTTTTTCTTCTGATGGCTGATCCCTTGCACCCATGTTTTGTTTTGTTCTTTCTAATGCTCCTGCTTTCTGTGTTTTTAAAAAAATATTTTTAGAAGCATGACCTTCGTAGGGAATGCATTTAACTCTTTTAAATAAGTGGGTAGGTGTAAAATATCCCTAATTTTAGGGGGTCGGGGGATTTCTCCCCCGTGAAATTTTTGAAAATATAGATACAAAATTCTGCATTACGAAGCCTTATATGAGTATGAGAATAAGGTAATCAAACAAAACCTTTTAAATGTTATGCCTTTTGCAAATTAAGATCGATTAAACTATCCAAAAACAATATGGACCGACAAATCCTTGACATTTATCTGCAGAGATAAAGAACGAGGGAAGAGAAAAAAATAAACACACATCATCACTTGCTTACATCGGTTTTCATTAAGTTGCACTGTAGTTTATATTTGTAGAATCATTATTGTATTAGCATACATTCAGGGATGCCCGGAATTCAGGTCATTGCGACATCCTTTTTTGGTAAATTTTGTCTGATGAAGAAGCAAATTTCTACACAGTAAATTTGAAAAAAATATTGTCATAGTATGCAGGTGACTGGGAATTTCAATCAGCAAATTTAGAAATTTCCCTCTTTGAATAGTTCAAGATTGGGGAACCCCTGCATGCATTACACTAAACGGAATCAAGACACACGGCAGTGTGTCAGCCAAGTTCGTTGTACTTACCTATAGTCTTTTGTCTGTTTGAAGCGATTCAATGGATATTAACGGTGATTCAGTTGATAAAAGTGGCTCAGGTTCAGTTGATATTGATGAATTTCTACATTTTACTTTGTTTTAAGCCACCTCTCCAGTTATAAAATCGCATAAATAAGAAAGTGTAATAACCGAATTAGGAGCGTTGCTCAGTTCTACTGACTCCAAAAGAAGACTAGAAGACTACAATGAAGTAGTGCATATAGACACCGTATGATGACGGGCGTCAAGAAATCGGCGACTCGGAATGTATGCATTCGAAAGCGAAGGAAAATAGCATAATAAATATTGAATATAATTGAATATAAAATAATATAATTGAATATATAATTGAATAATATTGAATATAAATATTGAAAATAGCATAATATTATGATGTTTGCCCAATAAATATGGGATATATATCAGTGAACTGGATCTATATCCCATAGAAGGGGGGGGGGGATCGGGTGTATAGGAGGATCACATAACCTGATCTCTACCACTAAAAAATGATTCAGATAACTATATAAAACTGAATAGTCTGCCTGGATTGTCACTGGCAATCAAACTATTTCATTTTATTTACTTTTAAAAATAATGATTATTGCTTTGTTTGCAATAATTTTGTGTGTAGTGGAGCGCCACAAATTTTCCGACCTGAAATTCTTGTTAAGCTTTTCCAAAACTGATTTTGCACTAAAGTCGTTTTTGTGAACGCCATATTTCCGAACCATAATCTGTCAGTGTCAAATTTCTGCACAGGAAACCCTCAACTGTGGAATACTACTAGTATTTTTGTTGATTTCCAGTTTCGTCTTGTGGTGACGATTTTTAACCTAAAAAAAAAAAAGTCTTGCACCAAAAACACTGAAATCCTGTTACAACGTTACCAATGTAACGAAATATTTGTTTCTAAGAATAAATGTTCAGTCCCTCTTTAATTTCCATTACACCGAAGTTTCTGTTACTATGAACAAAATTTGCTGTACCTGTAACAGGACTTTACTGTAGTTTCTGTTTTATTGTGTTAGTTTTTATTTATTTATTAAATTTATCATTACTTAGTTTATGGTACTATTTTTACTTTTTTGCCTTTTGCAATTTTTTTAGTATAAATTAATAATGTTCTGATTAAAATAAAAGCATTTTACTTATAAATGATACTCATTCATGCAGATATTGATACCAATTTTATTCAATTAAACAGTAAATCTTTTTGATTTTGCCTTTAAATGTTTTATGTTCATAGCTTAGTAGGATCTCCGAAATAAAAGTTGTTTTTCAAATTTTTCCACAGATGTGGTGACGGGATTCAGCACTTTAAAGTCCTTAGAGATACCCAAGGAAAGTTCTTCCTGTGGGTAAAAAAATTTAATTCACTAAATGAGTTAATAGATTATCATCGTACTGCGACAGTGAGTCGATCCCATGATGTAAAGCTGAAGGATATTAAAAAGGAAGAGGTACGCAATTTGTCCATTTTTTTTTTCATTTTTGTGCAACTAATTTACATACTGAAATTTAGGTTGGAAGAGAATAAAATAAAATTTTAATTGTGTTTAGCACTGGTGCTCAACCTATGGCCATTGGGCTTTATAAGACAAGTGATGTTGATTAATGTAATCTGTTATTGTGATCAATGCACTCAGGGGTGCCCATCCCCCCCCCCCCAAGCTCAATGAGGCAAATTCCCTCCAAAAATCCCCCCCCCCTGTGCTTTTTATTTTTACCCCACTTTTTTATTTTCATTTTTTTAATTTATTTTTTTTAAATATTATTTATTTATTTATTTTTATTCTAACTTATTTTTCTATGTATTATTATTTTTTTTTAAACTAACTATGCGCACAATAGAATCGCTTTTTTTTTCTCTTCCAGAGATTCCAGCACACTCTACACGCAAAATAAATAAATAAAGAAATAATAATACTAAAGAAATAATTTAAATTAAAAAAAATAATTAATGAATAATTTTTATTTAAAAAAATCAGTGAATAATTTACATTAAAAAATAAATTAATGGATATTTTAAATAAATAAATAAATTTAGTTTTAAAAAATCCCCCCCCCCCAAAATTTTGATGGCGCAACTTGCGCCATAATCCCCCTCCCCTGTGGGCACCCCTGAATGCACTAATTGAAAACTATCTTTTTTAAGCTTCTAGAACAGCCACTCCTCTTCACTCGGCAATTACATTTTTAGGGCCAAATAGAAGTTAGTTTTTTAAAAGCAGACAAAAAAAGGCATAATAAAAGCAACAATTTTTGGTTTGAAATTTTCTTTCCTTTTTCATGTTTTCTCATGCTATCTAGAAAAAAAAATACTGGCCCACAAGATCAATCTGAATATGGGATGTGGCCCTCCGGATAGAAAAGGTTGAGCACCACTGCTCTTTTGAATAAATGGTTGAAAGGTTTTTTTCTTGTCATGGTTTTGCATATGTATCAATTTCCCCGTTTGTAGTTAATATATGCAGGCCCGTCAGTTCAAGTTTTTCCGGGGGGGGGGGGGGGTCAAAGGGTGCAAACACAATGCAATTTCATCGGAAAACAACAAAAACCACGCCCACTGATATAGATTGTAATAATAGCATTGATTTCTCAAAGTCAGTAGGCACCCCCCTAAATGACGGGCCAGAATATATGTAGTGTTTTCCTTTTTTTATATTTGACATTATTATAATGAACATTTTGGTCATCTGTTCATATTTATCACAAATAGTAGTTCTCTGCAATAGTTTAGTTGGGGCAAGTCTAACCTAGCAATGTGGTGATTTGTATAGCTTTCACAATGCTGCCAGATTAGGATGCCCCAACTATAGTTAGCAGTGCAAAAATAATGCATATGTGCCTCAAAACCAGACAAAGTTTCGACCTAAAAGTAAACATTTGTCACCTGGCAACCAAATAATGTTGTCCATTTTTGCTTGGTTTATGATTTATTATGCATTTTCCTTTCAAAAATGAGTTTTCCATTTCACCATCTGATAAAGAAAAGCATGAATGTGAAATGAAGTGATTCCCTTCACTTTCCACCGCATCACTGATCTGTGCTTTTTGGAGTGGGGAAAAAGCTTCTTTCTGCAATTGTGCTGCTGAAATTAGGAAGCTTGATGACTAGAATTAATTCACTGAGCCTTTTTCATTCATTCGAACTTAAAGAAAAGGTTTATGTCTAGTAGACATTCAATTAAAATAACATTGAATGGAATGAAAATTTGTAGACTTTTCAAGTCAAGAAATAATTAGGTCAAATTGTGTTTAAAACTCAATCATTCTGTATTAAATTTAAGAGAATTTTCTTTGCAGCTAATTTAAAAGCTCTTTTGTTGGGATTCTAGTGTGGATTAGTTTTATTCATTCAGTGTTTATTTTATTTATTTTGTCCAAAATATATGTACTCATTATAACTGGTTTTAACACTCTATCTCTAAATTAGCATTTCATTGTAATTATTAATAATAAGAAAGTCAACGATTGTCATTGATTTTTTCGGTTGTATTTGTAAGTTTGAAATTTATTAATATGTTTTAAATCTTTCAGTACTTAGTGCAGGCCATGTATGATTTCAAGCCACAAGAAGAAGGGGAGCTGGAACTCCACCGTGGAGATATAATTA
>JAXGGA010014509.1:0-31899 GCA_038373865.1 Uloborus plumipes
CTAGGACTAATAAGCAAGGAGTCCCCAACTTTATTTTTCACTCAATCATTCATATTGAAAACCAGTTCGTAAAACAAAATGTAAATGTTGACGAAATTTTCGAAGAATTCTCTTTGCGCAAAAATCGGAAATTTTAAAAACATCAATTATGCAAGTGGGAAAAACAACGTTAAAAGCAAATTAAAATATAAATAAAACGGATAGCATGACAAAATATCTGAAACTTACATTTTCCCTCGGAGGGGAGGAGGTTCTTGAAACTCTGAAGTATGTGTTTGCTTTTTTTTTGTTTTTTTGAAAATGTGTTTTAAAGTTTTAACGTTGTTTTTCTACTATTTGTTGCACCAGACTATTATTTCTTATTAACTATGTATTCAGGATTTTTAAGTATTTAAACTGATAATGATTTATTTCCTGCAAGGTTTACCAGCATGTTTAAATCAATGTAACTAATAAATAATTTTTGGAACTTGATTACCCATAATTTAAGATTTTTTCATTTTAGTATTTTGTAGAATGGCTGTCTGTAAAAAAATGTTGCTAATAAGGTAATATAAATAAAATAATTTCGGTTTTATACTTTAAAGTCATGCGGAATAATACTGTTATCTAACTATAAAAATGACAATTAAAAATTTTTCATGTGTTATCGTCTGAAAACGCTGATGTAATCTTCCTGTTAAACGACATTGTTCAGAGTGCTTTTTCGCTTTAAATATTTAAAGTTGGGAAGCTCTAAGTTAAGCAAGCTCTATTTACATATCATAAATAAAATAATGCATAAGCTTGTTTTCTATGATAGAGTATTTCTCTTCTATTTAAAAAAAAAGTTTGTAGTAATTCTAAGCATCTTTCGACTTACTAATGCTTTTGAGTACTTTAGTTACATTCAACAGATACATATACATTATACATATGAAATAAAAGTTAATATTAAATTTTATTCATAAAGAAGTAATAGAAACCGAAATAACAGTAAATATTATGAAGAAAACAATGTTAATTCATCTCTAAAATGCAAATTTTGTGCTAGTTTAAGTCGATTTTATTACTTTTATTTTGAATACAGAAACAGTTTCAATTCCCAATTGAAAGCCTTATAAGAAAATTAAAACAATAAAATAAAAATGAATTTATGAATTTCAACTCTGTGAACCCAGATTGTTATTTTCAAGTTGCATTCAAAATTATAAATAAATAAATAAGTAAATATATATATATATATATATATATATATATATATATATATATATATATATATATATATATATATATATATATATATATATATTATATATATATATATATATATGTGTGTGTGTGTGTGTTTTTTTGTGACATTTTTAGAATGGGGGCTTAGCCCCCCCCAGAGAGAAAAGTCTAACTCCGCCCATGTTGATGCGTCCACACACATCAAAAACTCAAGCTCAACTAAAAAAATCTCCAGAAATTTACCACGCTAGAAAAACAATGACAGTTGAAAAAGAATGTTCTCGAACATTCCAAAAGAAAAACCGTTGTGCCTTGCACATATAAGATCAAAACAGTGGCAGTTAGACTTCGGTACAAAGTGGAACAAATTAGCGTGAACAGAAAAGCTATTTTTAGCCCAGCCAAGCATTTCTTTTTTTTAACGGCAAGGAAAGTGAATAATTAGGAATCTTTTGTGATTTGCATTGCAAGATAAATAAAATCAAAGAAAGTGTGGGATGATTAATACCACAGCCACTGACTGTAGTAGGAAAGCATTCCCAAGGCTCTTTGTAGGGAAGATATATCCTTCGGAATAGGTAAGTCGATCAGCGGTTGTAAATGGCTTGGATCAGGTCTAATGGTTTTGTCAGTAATTATACACTGAAGTGACAAAAGTCATGGGATACCTCTTAATATCGTGTCGGCCCTCCTTTTGCCCGGCGAAGTGCAACAACTCGACGTGGCATGGACTCAACAAGTCGTTGGAAGTCTTCTGCAGGAATATTGAGCCATGCTGTCTCGATAGACGTCCATAATTGTGAAAGCGTTGATGGGGCAGGATTTTGGGCACGAACAGACCTCTCGATGGTGTCCCATAAATGCTCAATGGGATTCATGTCGGGCGATCTAGGTGGCCAAATCATTCGTTGGAATTGTCCAGAATTTTCTTCAAACCAATTGCGAACAGTTGTGGCCCGGTGACATGGCGCATTGTCATCCATAAAAATCCCATCGTTGTTTGGGTACATGAAGTCCATGAATGGCTGCAAGTAATCTCCAAGTAGCTGCACATAAGCATTTCCAGTCAATGTTCGGTCCAGTCGCACTAGAGGACCAAGTCCATGCCATGAAAAAACAGCCCACACCATTACGGAGCCACCACCAGCTTGAACAGTGCCTTGCTGACAGTTTGGGTCCATGGCTTCGTGGGGTCTGCGCCACACTCGAACCCTACCATCGGCTCTTACCAGCTGAAATCGTGACTCATCGGACCAGGCCACGGTTTTCCATTCATCTAGGGACCAACCGATATGCTCACGTGCCCACGAGAGTCGCTGCAAGCGATGTCGTTCTGTCAGTAAAGGCACTCGAGTCGGTCTTCTGCTGGAATAGCCCAAGAAGTCCAAATTTCTCCGCACAGTTCTAGCAGACACGTCCATTGTACGTCCCACATTGATTTCTACGGTGATTTGACGCAGTGTTGCTTGTCTGTTAGAATTTACGACTCTTTGCAGACGTCGCCGGTCTCGATCTTTAAGTGCAGGCGGTCGACCACTGCGCTGTCCATGGTGGGATGTTATGCCTGAAATTTCATACTCTCGGCACACTCTTGACACAGTGGATCTGGGAATGTTGAATTCTCTAACGATTTCCAAAATGGCATGACCCATGCGTCTAGCTCCAACTAACATTCCGCGTTCAAAGTCTGTTAATTCACGTCGTGCGGTCATCATCACGTTAAAACCTCTTCACATGAATAACTTGAACAGAAATGAAAGCTCTGTAAAAGCACTGCGCATTTATACCTGTTCTATGCGATGCTACTGCCATCTGAAAATTTGCATATTGCTATCCCATGACTTTTGTCACTTCAGTGTATAACCGAGTAACTTAATAGTTCGAACAGAAAAAGAGCATTTGTCCTTGTTCAACGTTAGCTTATATTTCTTAATTGCTGATAAGAAATGTTCCAGGTTTGAGTCGTGATCCTCTTGATTTTTCCCGCAAACAGTGACATCGTCTAGGTATGGGAAAACGCCAATGAGCCTTTCCTCCTGAATTATATGATCAATAACCCTTTGAAAACTGGCGACACCATTAGTGACTCCGAATGGGACGCGAGTAAACTGATAAAGTTTACCACAGGCTTCAAAAGCTGTATACGGTTTCTCTGTCTCCAAAATGGGTATTTGATGATATGCGCTCTTTAGGTCTATAACACTAAATACGTCAAACTTCGACACTTTAGAAATAATTTCATCGATTCTTGGGAGAGGATATGCATCTAATAAGGTAAACTTATTTATAGTTTGAGAATAATCAATCACCATTCTGTTTTTCCCGTTCTTTCCTTTAACAACTAAAGCTTGCGCACGCCACGGTGAGTTACTAGGCTCAATAATTTCTTCACACAGAAGCCTTTTAATTTCTGTTTCTATAAAACTGGTATCCACATTAGAATGACGTCTAGACTTCGTTGCGATAGGCTTACAGTCCTTGGAGAGATTAGCAAAAATCGAAACAGGTATAACTTTCGCAACGGCTAAATTACAGATTTTAAGTGTTGGTTGAGAGCCATTAAATGTAATTTCAATGGCGGAATGATTTTGAAGTACGTCATGCCCAATCAAAACATCCGAGCAAAGATTCTTCATAATTAATATGGAAACATTATTATAAACATAGCCTTGCATTTTGATATTCACTTTACACTGACCAGCGACATCTGAAAATAAGGATGAATTTGCCATAGTAATTTTTCCAAAATATGGTAGAATCTGTACGCCACATTTTTCCCCAAAGGCACTATCAATGAAACTTAGGGAGCTTCCGGTGTCAATTAAAGCATTCGCTTTGATGCTATTTACTTCAATTTGAATTATAGATTTCCGAAGGCAGTAAAGTGAAGCAGCAGAGACAGACGCGATACAATCAGTAGAAGCAACAGCGTGTTCCTTAGTTGAAGATTCCCGAGAGAGAAAAACGCGTTGAAAATGTCCTCTTTTCGAGCATAATTTGCACACTGCATTTTTAGCTGGACATAAACTTCTGGAATGGCGAGTACCGCCGCAAAAATAACACTGTCCTTTTTACTTTCTTCTATATCTATATATATAAAAATGAATGTTGGTGTGTGTGTGTGTGTGTGTGTGTTCCCTAAGATCTCAGAAACTACCAGGGAGATTTGGCAAAAACTTTCACCGTTTGTTCTTTTTGGTACTGGGAAGGTTTAGAGACCAGTTTCAACAAAATCCGATGGGTAGTTATTTTTTTATTTCAATTTTAGACCTGATTCTGTCTTTGTAATTTCAATTTAAAACTCCATTTTCGAAGGCTTTCATCAATCTAATCGAGTATTTAGTGTATCAACTCAACTCTCTGGCAGATAGTTGGAATTGCTTACTACCGTAAATTTGGCAATCGTTTAAATCGCGCCAAGAGCCCTCAATAATGGAAGTTTTCCCAATAACTATCTCAAGTATAAAGGATAAGATAAAAAAGGTATTTGATTAACAGATTTTTTTTTTAAAAACAAATGAGATTCAGTTTCATATTTCGGAAATCCTTTAGATTTGTAGAGGCTTAGATGTCATGCATTATTTTCCAGACGAGCACTATTTTGTTCTTTATACCTATTGCTGTTTTCAATCAAAGTATGTTACTATATTTTCTCGCCAAACATCCATTCAATAGTTCGTTTTCATGTCCATACTATTTGCTATGATATACTGCAATGTTGAAATTATTTTAATGCCTTACGGAATGGTGTACATTTAGCGCCAAATATAATATTCAAATTGATTTCAGATAGCCAAAAAGTAATTGATCAGTGCATTTTTGCAGCGTAATTGTTCAAATGTAATTTTTTCTTTATTATTGTTCACAGTTTTTTTTTTTAATTTAAAGGAGCAGTTGACAGTCTACTTTTTTGAATTGATCAGTGAATTTTTACAACGTAACTGTACATCTGTATTTTTTTTCTGAACTTAAGAGAGCAATTGATTATCTATTTTTTTTGGATTGATCAGTGCAATTTTTACAACGTAATTGTACATATGTACATTTTCTTTATTGTTGTTCAGCGTGCTTTTTTTTTTTTTTTGAATTTAAAGGAACAATTGATGGTCTACTTTTGTAAATATGTATATTTCCCTTTATTACTGTTCACCGTGTTTTTTTTTCTTTTTTTGAAGGAGCAATTGATGGTCTACTTTTTTTGGAATGTCCAGTGCATTTTTAGAGCGTAGTTGTAAATGTATAAATTTCTCATTGTTATTGTTCACCGTGCTTTTTTTTTTTTTTCTTTTTTGAATTTAGATCTTTTCGTTTAATTTTTGCTGCATCGGCAAATGTCGAAAACCATCAGTGCTGATTGATGGTCTACCTTTTGGATTGTCCAGTGCATTTTTGCAACGTAATTGTAAATGTGTACATTTCTCTTTATTTTTGTTCACCGTGCTTTTTTTACAACTTTAAAGTAGCTATTTGTGGTCCAATCACATTCTATTGTAAATATGTCAATTTAATTTTATTACTATTCACTGCTTTCTCTTTCTCCTTTTAAATTAATTTAAAAGAGCTATTCATGGTCCAGTCACATTATACATTTTATGTGTCTCTACATTTTATTTTCAAAACGAAGATCTCTTTTCCCGATTTGTGGAGAGCTTCTTCGTCTTGATGTGTAACTAAAATTCCTATTTAAAATCAAATTATGTGTAAAGTTTTTCATTGTTCAGTATTTTTTAATTTTTATAAAAATAATTGGTGGCCTATTTGTAGATTGTTCAGTGCGTAATTTCAACTTTGGTTGATTTAGAATTTTTAAAATCTTTCATGTCTATTTTCAACAACGCTTTATAGATTTTTGCATCCAAAACACCATCTAGGCAGAACAACGTCTGCCGGGTTCTGCTAGTCTATTATATAGAAGAAAGTATTGGTTTCGTGAAAATTTTCGAATGTCGAATTTTGACGGATTTGCACGTTTTGAGGTGCGCTGAGTCCATTTCGACCATTTTTGGAAAATGTCTGTCTGTGTGTCTGTGTGTGTGTGTGTCTGTGTGTGTGTGAGTCTGTATGTGTGTGACCAGTTTTTGTGGCCGCGCTAGAGCAAAAACTACTGCATGAAATCGAACAAAAATTTTTTCACATATGTACCACCATGTGAACTGGTGCACCTGACTTTGTTTAGCGAATTCCTCCAAGGGGGGTGGAGCAATCGCACGTGTTCTGCGCGTGGGTGATTGCTATATCTCAGGAAGTAACCGGCGGAATCAAACGAAAATTGGTCCATAGGTAGACCCTACCGAGTACAGGTGCTGATTCAATTTGCGTGTCAATATCTCGAAGGGGGGTGGAGCAATCGCACGTGTTCTGCGCGGGGGTGATTGCTATATCTAAGGAAGTAACAGGCGGAATCAAACGAAAATTGGTCCATAGGTAGACCCTATTGAGTACAATCGCTGATTCAATTTGTGTGTCAATATCTCAAAGGGGGGTGGAGCAATCAAAAGTGCTTATTTTGTCATTGCACCTACTGTATCTCGAGAAATATTGCTGAGATTTGAATGAAATTTGGAATAACACTAACCCAATAAGGAAGCAAGCATCGATTAAATTTTGGCGCCAATCGCCCCAGGGGGAGGGTGGGGTGATTTTTGCTCTTAGTCAACAATGCGAAAAATCAATTCATTAAAAAATCGCTTTCACGCTATTTAATTATCAAAACAGCTGAAAACTTTCAATGATTTGAACAGTGGCGTAACTTCGTACCCGCAAGACCCCGCAACGCGGGGGGGCCCAAAATTGGTAGGGGCCCAAAATAAATTCGACCTTTTATTTTTTTTTATTTTATTTTATTTTTATTTTTTTTTACAATTATGAATTCGATTGCATTTATTTGGTCCGCGAGGCCCCAAAGCTGTTTTCTTTCGATTTCCACGTTCGCGAGGGACAAGAGTTTTCTCCACGCGATAATGTTTTATTACACTTACAGTCTTAATTCGTTCTTTACTTTCATCACCTTTCATACTACATTGTAGATTTATTACGAAAGTCAAGAAACCTAAAATATAAAAAATGAATAAGAAACATAAAAACTTGATATGAGTTTTAAATTTTTTCTGAATTTTTTTTTTCAAAAATTTTGTTTCTTTTTTTATGTGTGGGGGGGGGGGCAATCATATTTTCTGCGGGGGGGCCCTAAATTTGAAGTTACGCCACTGGATTTGAAATTTTTAACTGTTGCCAATTTCTTTTTACTAACAAATAAAATGTTTGCAATTAATCTAAACAAGGCTTTTGCAATGATTTCCAATTTCGCTCATTGATTCTGCATTTGCAGGGTTATTACGATAATTGGGAAATTGGAGCTGTTTCCAATTATTCGGGCGAGTACGTATTTTATTTTGTAACTGGAATTCATAAGATAGATATAGAAGAAAGTTTCGTGACGGCCACGACAGCTAGTTTTGATACTGAAGCAGTTGTCGTAGTAGTTGTGTCTGAGTCATCATTCAATTTATCATGCTTATTAGTAGCAGAGCGATCTACAGACGAAGATTGCCAAGCAGCATTTTGGTTGAAAGTGGCAGAATAATCAGCATCCGAGTAATTGGCTGACTGTACTTTCGCCAACTCTAAGGAGCGAGCTTGATTGTAAGTATTTTCGAGAGATAGAGAAGTATTTTCCAACAACCGTTGGCGAATTTGGCTGTTATTTAATCCACTGATGAATGAATCTCGAATATAATCGTTTTTATTTTGATCAGCGGATACAGCTTCAAAATTGCAGTCCTTGCTTAGTTGTTTTAGAGCCGATAGATATTGATCGACTGATTCTCCAACCATTTGTCGCCTTGTCGCCAAGCAATGTCTTGCGTAGATAATATTTTTAGGCTTAATGTATAATGTATTTAAACTACCAATTGCTTCTTTAAAATCTTTACAGTCTGCTATATATAAAAATACGTTCGGAGAGACAAAATTTGTTAGTAGCTGCATTTTACCGGTATCGGAAACATCTTTTATGTGAACCAAAAAATTATCAAAAGTGCTTTTCCAATGTAACCATTGTTTATCCGCTGTAGAGTTGGAAGGATCTAAATCAAGTCTTTCAGGTTTTAAGTATTTTTCCATTTTGCTTAAGTTGTAATTCCCGTCGAGAATTTTGTGAATTAAATTGTTATAAAACTAAAGTCATACCGAATTAAGGTTTTAATTCACAAAACTACACTAGAGACTTACACAAACAAAGAGTCGTTTTTCAAACGGAAAGGAAAAGAAATATGATTAACATCTTAGTATAGTTGCCATTCAGGCAAAACAGAAAATAACAAAGTTAATAATATGACACATAACTCGGTCAATTTTTGTCGTAGAAGAGTGATTTTTTTTAGTTTTAAACGTTACAGTGTCAAGAATGTTTTACTAAATATGATTGATAGGACTGGGGGCTGTATAAAAATTTAAATTTCGTAACTCTTCAAATTGATTTTTGAAAAACTTGAATAACCAAAATTCCTTCATTGGCGTTCAGGAGAAAGAAACGTGACATAGATAAATCTAATATCTTTAAACGAGCAATTCTTGTATCTAATATCTTTAAACGAGCAATTCTTGTATCTAATATCTTTAAACGAGCAATTCTTGTATCTAATATCTTTAAACGAGCAATTCTTGTATATATATTTATTTATTTATTTATTTTTCGGATCTCGAAATCGGCTCTAACGATTTCGATAAAATTTTGTATTTAGATAGAGTTTTGGTTTCTGAGTTCATCTACGTCGGCGTTTTTTCTGTAAAAACGCGAGTTTTCACAAAAAACCCCGTTTTTTTTTTTTTGTGCCTTCATTGAAAGTTTGAGAAGCTTTTAATTCGCCATTTTCCTTATGATTACTTTCATTGTTACTGTTTCCGTGGCGACCACGTTTTGTTATAACAATTGGACAGCGCAAGTTCAAATTATGGTATTTGGCAACGTTAAATTGTTATTGTTTTTGAAATGTTAAAGCAAGGCTTCACTAGATAACAATCTATTGAATTTTATGGTCACTTACATTATATAAAAATCAGATTACTTTTTACTTTTCAAGTGCGATTTCAAAATTGAGTATAAAAGTGTTATAGTTAGTTTTAAAATACTTTTTTTCCTCCTCAAGAGTGTTTAGTAAGATATTTCAGGTAAAAAATCAATAAATATGAAACTCATTCTTAAAATATTAAGTTTCGAAACAAAATTACATCTAATATCTTTAGACGAGCAATCTACTTATATTAAAAACTGAGTATCTTTCTAACTATCTTTCTATCTTTCTTTCTATCTTTCTTTCTATCTTTCTATGTCACGCTTATTTCTCCTGAACGCCAATGAACTGAAAGTCAAACCAGGTACCGGTAGATAGGTAATTTTTCAGGCTTCATTAGTTTCAATCTATATGATTATACGATTTTAATTAGCGAAGATATCAATTAATAAGTAGTCAAGTTTAAAGCGATTAAGCCTAATAAATGATTAAATATGAAATCCATTCTTGCAAACCGTCGTTGCTATGAAACAGCGATAACAATGATAATGAGAATTTGGAATGAAGGCTTAACTAAATCAAACACGAAACTCATAAGCGGGTTACTTACGTAGTATTTTTATCGCTAGCTACTGGTAATATTTTGAAACATTCATTTGTTGAAAAGCCATCTACTTATGTTAAAAACTGAGTATCTATGTCTGCTTTTTTAATTTGAGCGAGCTGAACTTACTGAAACTTTCCTCACCATCTTGAAGGCGCGTAGCATCTCAATAATTCGTATGATTTTTTTGATGCAGGAAAAAAGTGAAGGCGTGAAGCGCCTGTTAGCGAGCCGCCTTGGCGGGGAGTAGTTTCTTGAAAATTTCCTCACTACTTTCATGGCACGAAGTGCCCGTGCAACGCCGGGCCACGTGCGTGGTATGTCTTGAAATCGAATGAACATTAAATTCTATCAAATAATATAAATTCAGAATGAGGTAAAAGTTAGAGAAGGGGCACGTTATGCATCAACATGCCGCAGGAAGCTAATCTAGCTGCCCTGGCAGCTAGTTCTTGTAATATATTTCGGATCTCGAAAACGGTTCTAACGATTTTGATAAAATTTTGCATTTAGATAAAGTTTTGGTTTTTGAGTTCAGCTACATCGGCGTTTTTTCTGTAAAAACGCAAGTTTTCACAAAAAATCCCGTTTTTCGTGCTTTCATTAAAAGTTTGACGAGCTTTCTTTCGCCATTTTCTTTATGATTACTCTTATTGTTACTGTTTCATAGCAACCACGTTTTATTATAACAAGGGATTTCATATTTAATCACATCAGCGCAAATTAAAAATTTTATGGTTATTTGGCAAACGAGTTTTTGCAACACGTTAGGATTATCATTGTTTTTTAAATTTAAAAGAAATCGATCAAAATAAAGTTAGAATTGGGTGTGGGCAGCGATAGTCCGATCGGTAAGTCATCGGACTCGTAACCGGAGGGTCCCGGGCCGATCATATAGAGGAAGCCCAGTCGATCGAAGATCCACCGTCTTCATTAATGGTGGCTGGGGGACGTTAAAATTGTTCGTGGTCGTAAAATTCTCCAAGTGAAACGATACCTCTGGTTGGATGCTGGGCCAAGGGTTTGCTCGGCCCTTGGGCCTGGTTTAAAAATGAACAGAACGCTCTTCAGAGCCCCATCCCGGTTAAACCACGAGTTGTGGTATGAACGGGGGGAACCTTGGAGTGTGAAGTGAAATGAAAGTTAAAACCAACTGGAACCAAATGTGTACTGGAGAACAGGGACTCTGCATCCATTCTCATCAACACCTCCCGCGCCTTCGGCGCCAAATTAAGTGAAATTGGGTGTCATTTTACGGTGAGCATGGATTAAGTAAGGTTGTGTTTTTTAAAACAATTTCGGCTGTTTTAAATGCGTAATTGCAACCAAAGGCTTTAAAATGCTTTTCGAGTTGATCTAAATAAGTACTTCGCATTTTAGAAAAAACACGAGTTTACAAACCTCTTTTTTTTTAACCGAGTGAGCTCGGTCCCCAGGTACTATATATTTATTTATATATTTATTTATTTATTTATTTTTCGGATCTCGAAAACGGCTCTAACGATTTCGATAAAATTTTGTATTTAGATAGAGTTTTGGTTTCTGAGTTCATCTACGTCGGCGTTTTTTCTGTAAAAACGCGAGTTTTCACAAAAAACCCCGTTTTTTTTTGTGCCTTCATTGAAAATTTGAGAAGCTTTTATTTCGCCATTTTCTTTATGATTACTTTCATTGTTACTGTTTCCGTGGCGACCACGTTTTGTTATAACAATTGGATTTCATATTTAATCACATCAGCGCAAGTTCAAATTATGGTATTTGGCAACGTTAAATTGTTGTTGTTTTTGAAATGTTAAAGCAAGGCTTCACTAGATAACAAGCTGTTTCATTTATTCAAAAGCCATGGGATAAAAACAGTGATAATTGTTCACCGACATCTATTGAATTTTATGGTAACTTACAGTATATAAAAATCAGATTACTTTACTTTTCAAGTGCGATTTCAAAATTGAGTATAAAAGTGTCATAGTTAGTTTTAAAATACTTTTTTTCCTCCTCAAGAGTGTTTAGTAAGATATTTCAGGTAAAAAATCAATAAATATGAAACTCATTCTTTAAATATTAAGTTTCGAAACAAAATTACATCTAATATCTTTAGACGAGCAATTCTTGTATATATATATATTTCGTATCTCGAAAAGGCTCAAACGATTTTGATAAAATTTTGTATTTAGATAAAGTTTTGGATTTTGTAGTCCGATCGGTAAGTCGTCGGACTCGTAACCGGAGGATCCCGGGCCGATCATATAGAAGAAGCCCAGCTGATCAAAGATCCAGTCTTCATAAATGGTGGCTGGGGGACGTTAAAAATGTTCGTGGTCATAAAATCCTTATACTTTGTTCATTACTCTGCATTAATTTACGGTAAAATAAGGGGAAAATATTATATTTAGCACTTTAATAATTTTCTGGTTATGTAATACAGCACAGAACAGTGGTGTCCCTTTCTGCGTAAAAGGTAAAATATTCATGGGAAATCGGTGTTTCGTTCAGTGGGACACCGGTGTCCCATTTTTGCTTCAAAATTTTAAATAAGGTTGTGTTTTTTAAAACAAATTACGGCTGTTTTAAATGCGTAATTGCAACCAAAGGCTTACAAATGCTTTTCAAGTTTATCTAAATAAGTACTTCGCATTTAAAAAAACACGAGTTTACAAACCTCTTTTTTTTTTAACCGAGCGGGCTCGGTCCCCAGGTACTCTAATATCTTTAAACGAGCAATTCTTGTATATATTTCGGATCTCGAAAACGGCTCTAACGATTTTGAAAAAAATTTGTATTTAGATAGAGTTTTGTTTTTTGAGTTTATCTACATCGGCGTTTTTTCTGTAAAAACGCCAGTTTTCACAAAAAACCCCTTTTTTGTGCCTTCATTAAAAGTTTGAGAAGCTTTCTTTTCATCATTTTCTTTATGATTACTATCATTGTTACTGTCTCATAGCAACCACGCTTAGTATAACAATGGATTTCATATTTAATCACATCAGCGCAAGTTTAAATTTTATGGTATTTGGCAACGTTAAATTGTTATTGTTTTTGAAATGTTAAAGCAAGGCTTCACTGGATAAGTGTCTTATACAAGCTGTTTCATTTAAGGCCCCTATATAGTCTATAGCGGCTCTATTTTCATTTATTCAAAAGCCATGGAATAAAAGCAGTGGTGATTGTCCACCGACATCTGTTGAATTTTATGGTAACTTACGTTAGATAAAAATCAGATTACTTTTTACTTTTCAAGTGCGATTTCAAAATTGAGTATAAAAGTGTTGTACCGATAAAAGTGTTATACCTTTTTTTAACCGAGCGGGCTCGGTCCCCAGGTACTAGTTAGAAAGAAAGAAAGAAAGATAGATAGAAAGATACTCAGTTTTTAATATAAGTAGGTTTACAAAACCCTTAATAATTATGAGTGAATTGTGCATGATATTTGTTTCTACTTCAATCTCACATTAAACTGATTTTTAAAAGATAGAATTCACGTTCTTTACGCACATAAAAGTAATATATTTAATACCATTGTTAATACTAAAGGCTAAACTATATTACAAAGTGATGTATTATAATTGTTTCAGTTATTACTATGAAACTATGAATAAAAGATAAAATTCACGTTCTTTGCAAATACACAGTCCAGTCACATTAATGTGACCACCACGTACTTTCGACTTCGACGTTAAACAACCAATTACGGAAGGCACTTGGTAGCATAGTGCAGCTGAAGGTATACAAAGGGTGTATGAGAGCTTTGGAAAACATTTCTATCACTGGTGTAATGCAAAAAAGAGGCGATTTATACGACGTACAAAAGGGCATGATCATTGGCTTTCGGGCCAAGGGCGGAAGCATTTCCGAAATGGCTAAGTTTTTGAGATGTTCGCTTACCGTCGTAGTAAAAGTGTACCGTGCAAGGCAAAATGGGACTGTGCAAAATCAGCGATGTGGCAAATGTGGTGCACCAGGAGCCATAGAAGGCAGAGGCGAACGACGGCTGCGAGATGCGTTCGGGTTAATAGACGGGCTTCCGTTGAGCAACGGACCCTCAGATGGACCAAGGGGTTACCAACATCGTCTCCCTAACTACTGTTTAGCGGACGTTGCTCCGTCTGGGCTCCCGAAGCAGAAGCCTGGTTAATGCATTTATGCTGACTACTATCCATCGACTACGAACTCTGGAATTTGTACGCCAGTACCGCAGCTGGACGTGCATTGAGTGGCATTTTCTGTTGAATCACGTTCAATGCTCCTTTGGATCGATGGACGATGGACGTTGGCGTATAAGGCGAGAAAGCTCTGAAACCAAACATCCTGTAGCATTGCCGGAACGGTCCAAGCTTGAGACGGGAGCATTATGATCTGGGGAATGTTTTTCTGACATTTTCCGGGTTCACTCATCATTGCGGAAGGCACGATGAATCAATACAAGTACGCATCTGCCCTTGCGGACCATGTCCACCCCAAAATGGGCATTGTTTTTCCTCAAGATGATGGCATCCATCAGCAAGACAATATACGAAGTGCCATACAGCTGCCATTGTATGCACGTGACTCGAAGAGCACCAGGATGAGTTTACCCTTCTCCCCTGGCCAGCAAATTCTCCTAAATCAGTCCCAATCGAGAATATGTAGGACCATCTCAATCGGGTTATTCGTGCCATGGATCCTAGCACGCCTAATCTAGCGCAGCTGGCCACGGCATTGGAATAGACATGGTCACGGGCGTCGTTGGCGGGGGGGACGAGGGGGACATGTCCCCCCCAATATTTTGAAATCATCAGAAACCCCCCTCAATATTAAAATAATAATTTTGAAAAAACAAAATCGGGACTTTCATTTCTAAATCAAAATTAAATTAGAACTCCAATCTAAACTAAAATAACAAGAACTTTCGTATCTACTTGAAAGACAGTCTTAGTTATTTTCCCATGCAGCTGTCTCGGGCTTTTGGTGCATTTAGCATTGTTATTGGAGCAATCATTTTTCTTCTACAAACCCATCACTACGTAGTAAGACAAGGCCATGGTAGTAAGATCCAATTCCTCCCTTAACAATAGAGACTCTCCCTTTTCCTACCCCACCCCCTCCCTCCCCGCTCGGACAGGGACAGTAATAAATAAATCTTAGAGGGGGTTTCTTGTGTTTTCCTTGGTTAGGTTACTTGATCCTTGAAGGGCTTTTAAAATTGAGATCGAATCTGTTCTCTCTCGAAGATGTAATGGCTTTGCGAAGATGTGGTGTAGGTCATGCTGGGGGGGGGGGGGAAGCAGTCGGTTGAGTCCAGCAGCTGACGCCCTCCTCCCTTCCTCCCCGTCTAAGAATTACACCTCTTCTGATAACGACACCCATCCCTCTTTTCCTACCAACTCATTTGAGGAGGAAAAATGACACTGTCCAGCTGCATCACAATGGACACTAAAAAATCTCTCTGCCCACCCGTAGGGTACCCCCAGAGAGGAAAGGGCTTACTTTTGAGGGGCACTAATGTGTCCACCTGTTTTGCCAAATGATGTGACTAGAAATTTTTTTCGGAGAATAGCCAAGAGAAGGATCTTCCTTCGTAAAAAGCTAAAAAGCAACTCCTTTCATAAAGCATGGTGCCCCGAAAGCAGAATACTGCTAAATCGGCGACGTACGTCGCAGAACAGACATCGGGGCTGCAGAACAATTCTGTTTAAAATTGAGCAACCAAAAAAAAAACACGTTATAGTTCGAAAGCGAGTGCAAAAAAAAAAAAAAAAGTTATCGTTTGAAAGCAAAAAAAAAAAATAACGTTTCGTTCGCAGCGCATGTCTCGCAGATCAGAAGGCAATAATGCCGGCGCCGTAGCCAATGCCGTGAAAATTGCCATACAGACCACAGCAGACGTGAGGACGACTTGACTTGAGCTTCTGAGGACCTTCCTGTTTTTCCGCAGAACTTCAGAGATAACCACTTGCGCAGGCTTCGTTTAAAGTTCTGCAGTCCTTCTTATTTGGGCCGCAGAACTTTAGCTACGAAACTTGCAGTACACATTCGTTATTTCAAATAATGTGTTTCTAAAGATTATTTTTTTTCCGTATGAGAATCGCGGAGACGCAAACTTAGTCTGAAATTCTGCGAGCCTTCTCATTTTGGCTGCAGATCTTAAGTGACGAATCTTGCTGTAGGTACACAAATCAATTCTTCAAATTATGTTTGAAACAATTTTTTCGCAAGTGAATCGCAGGGGCGCAGGTTTTCAAAAGTTTTGCAGGTCTTCACATTTTATCCGCAGAACTTCAGTGACGAGACACTTTGTAGTATATAATAGATATTCAGTTATGATTAAAACCATGTTTCCTCATGGAGGGGATCGCGGGAACGCAAGCTTCGCTTGAAATTCTTCGGGCTTTCACATTTTGGCCGCAGAACTTCAGTGACGAAGCGTGTAGTACAAATAGTTTTTCAAATTATGTTTAAAACAATTAACTCTATCGCGTTAAAGAGTTGCGGGGAGCGGTATTCGTTTGAAGTTCTGCGGGGGGCCTACACATTTTATCCGCAGAACTTCAGTGACGAAATTTGCAGTACAAATTAGGTATTCGACGATGTTTAAAACATTTTTTCCTCGTGAGAGAATCGCGGGAGGGGAGGGGGAGTACTTGCTTGGAGTTACGCGGTCTTTCACGTTTTGCCGCAGAACTTCAGAGATGAAACTTGCAGTGCATATTAGTTATTCAAATGATGTTTAAAACTATTAACTCTTCCTGTTGAGAGAATCGAGGGGCGCCGGCTTCGTTTAAAGTTCTACGGGCTTTCACATTTTGGCCACAGAACGTCAGCAACGAAACTTCCAGAACAAATTAGCTTTTCAAATTTTCTTTAAAACAATAAATCGTTACACATCAATAAATGGCGCGGGGGGGGGTGTTCGCTTGAAGTTCTCATTACGTTTTGACCGCAGAACTGCTGTGACGAATCTTACAGAACAAATTAAGATTTAAAATAATTTTTCCTACGGAAGAATCGAGGGGAGACAGAAGCTACGTCTGTAGTTCTGCGGGCCTTATCATTTTGGCCGCAAATTAGTTATTCAGATTGTATTAAAAACAATTTTCCGGTGAGAGAATCGCGGGGGCTAATCTTTGTTTGAAGTTCTGCGGCATTTCACATATTGCCGCAGAATTGCACTTACGGAACTCGCAGTGAAAATTATTTATTCAAATGATGTTTAAAACAATTTTTTTCCGCGTAGAGAAACGCTGGTGGAGGGGGGGGGGGATTCAGTCTCCTTTCAAATTTTTCGGTATTTCACAATTTGGCAGCAGAATTTTCTGACGGAGCTTGAACTAAAAATAGTCATTCAAATTATTTTAAAACAATTTTTCCGCTTGAGAGAATCGCGGGGACGAAGTAATTATATTTGAAACAATTAACTTCAGGCTAAAATTAGGAAATAGGTTTAGTCCAAGTCCCCTCACCCCCCCCCCCCCCAATCGGAAAAATGCTTTTTTACACATTGTTCTGCGATCCCGGAAATTAGTTAACGTCCCAATGCCGAGCTTGAACTTTTTGAATCTTGAGTTTTTTGAAACGTGAATTTCTTGAATGCGATGATGAAGTATATGATATAGGTGAGCAGTTAACACAACAAATATTAAGTAAATAAATTTGTCAAACTTAGCTATGTATAATAGGTTGTTAGTAAATATAATACTTGATGTTTTGCATTAGGTTGATTGACGTGCTGATGCTTAACTACTACACTCAGAAAGATATATAAAAGTGAACCAAACTACAAACTTCCACATCACGGTCACACACTTAACTACAAACACCACGCACAGAACTTGAACACTCAAAACACAAAAAACACAAAAAATTAATACAAACCTCTACTAATAATAAAAAACATCTTACACCCCTTCACCCCCAAGAAAACACACAAAAAAGTGCGACTCTCGCGACACATACAACAAGATCAACACCCTGCCCCACACACGTCCACACTAAACAACGCTTTCGCCTCACCACCCACCCTAAAGCCGATCCAATACCTACCAACATCATTAGCAACAACTCCACATTCACCTCCCCCTCACAAATACTACGCCTACCTAAACATCACCCACCTGAACCCAATTCGCCTACCATCACCGCCACCTTATTACACCCACACCAAGAACCCAAACATCCCCACCCCACACCTTTAACACCTCCAAGCACCCACACCAACCCCCCTACCCCAGCACTACCACTCTCCTCCCAACTCCACTCCCCCCAACACCACACACACCAACACACCCCCTACTCACCTACCCCTACAACAAAAGACATCCCCATGCACCCACCTCACCCCAAATACACCCACCCCCCCCCCCCCCCCTCCTCATCTACAAAATCCAAAATCAAAAAATCACCCCTCTACCAAAACTCCCTAAAAACACCCCTTAACTTCCCCCCCCCCCCACCCCCACAATACTACCAAAATCTTTATTTTCCAAACAAACCCATCCCCCCCCCCCCCCCCCCCCCCTCCCTAATTCCCCCCCCCCCCCCCCCCCCCCCCCCCCCCCCCTCCCCTCCCACCCCTCAACCCGCCAGCCAATCCCCCATCTCCCCCCCTCCTGCTCGCCCCTCCGCCCCAGCGCCCTCCCCCCCCCTCAGCCCCTCCTCGTCCCTTCCCTGCCCGACCACCAATCCCCCCCGCCCCACCTCCCCCCCCCATCCACTTCTACCGAATCCCCCCCCCCCCCGAAACTATACCCCCCATTCCTCTGCCCCCCACACACCCACCCCTCGCCCCCCCCACCCCCCTACGCTCCAGCCCCTCTCGTCCCGCCCCCCAGCCGTGGCGCTGGGGGGCGGGGGTGCCTTGGCCCGCACACCCCCCTAAAATTCACCCCCCCTCAGTCTCAACAACGCCGCCCCCTCCTCCGCTTGAAAACCATTACCCCCCCACTACTAACCCCCCCCGCACCCGGCACCCCGGGGTGCGGGGGCAGGACGTGCATGGGGCGGCCGGGGGGGAGCGGGAGGCGGGCAGGGCGGGCGCCCCCCCCCCAACCCCTAACCCCCCCCCCCCCCCACCCCCCCTCCACCCCACCATCTCTCCCCCCCATAACCCACCCCCATCTCCCCACCCACTAAAACCCCCCCCCGCCCTCCCCCACCCACTTATACCGCCCCCCCCCCCCACTACTCTACTCCACCCCTACCCCCCCCCCACTCTACCCCCCTCCGAACCTCCGCTCCCCACCTACGCTACCCTCCGCCACTATCCCCCCCCCTCCCCCCACCCCCCCCCACCCCCCCGCCCCCCGCCCCGCGGCGACCCGGCGTCAGATTGGCCTCTTGGTGCAAGCCCTCTTCTTGACCAATTCCCATGCGACACGACACACATTTTTCAACTAAAGTGGACTCTTTAGCTTTTTTCAAACACAAAATCAAAATCTTATTTTTTAAAAAATTTGTGTCACTTATATGGTCATTATACCCCCCCCCCCTCGCAGTGCAAAAAAACATTACACAGCAGATTTTGCCTCAGGGGCGTGCTTAGAGTTTTAGCGGCCCTGTGCGAAATTTGTTTTAATAGTCCAAGAAATAAACATTTTTTTTTATTTATTTATTTCTTCTCTCTCATAAAACATTATATATTTAAATTATTAGACACCGCAATATGCACCAATCCCAACACATAAAAACCGGAAATTATTTTGACATTTTGCTATAAAATTGCTATATTGTGTGAATTAAAAATAAAAAGAAAGAAAGAAAAGACACAGACACAACCAAAATTTACCAAAAACAAACATTTATTTAGAAAAAAGAAAAATCTAGAGATTAATAAATAAATAAAATAAAATAAGCGATTTAATGAGGAATAATTTTTCTAGCTTTTTGGCTAGCAAACTCATCAATTAAGTTTGAAAAATCTAAAGAAATACAAAAATCATTTTCAATCGATATTAGTGTGAGAGCATTAGTCATAGTAGATCTTAAATACGTTTTTTAATTTATTTTAGCTTTGAGAATGAAGGTTCTGCCGAGACAACTGTAGCTGAAATAGTTAGAAAATTCGTAAATCAATAACAAAATTTAGAAAAACATTTTGGAAACTGTTTTCAAACAAATATTTAAGCGGTTGAAATTAAAGTTTCTCTGGAATGAAATTTTTAAAAACTTTTAACTCTGTGTATAAATCGGTTCCATTCACATCGTCTAATTCTAACGCCAAGTTATTGCACTTAGTTATTAAATCATGCTCTTCTAAAGTTTTTAATGCTGGAGTATTCAAAGAAATCCAAATTTCTTGTTGACGTCTTTTTTTTTTTTTTTAACGCTCCTAGGTGTACATAAAAGATTAACTAGTAAGAAAATTGTTTGTTCACACTCTTTCTACGAAGAGTGTTAACAGGAGGAGAAGAAATTTCATTGGTATTCATTTTCAATGATAGAGAGCTAAATCTTTCGTTGCAATTACAGAATTTTAAGACGGATACAAAGGAATGACGATCTCTTCCTTGAGGGGCCCTACGTCGGCATTTTTACGATGTTTAATCTTAAAATATGGAATTTTAAGCAATCTTCGACTATGTTTTTATTGGGGTGAGGGCTCCTCTATCCGGAAAAGTTTTGAAATTAAATACAAAAAAAGGGGGGGGGGCAATTGCAGTTCGTCTTTGATGATATTTAGGACAGAAATGTTGTTCTGGACTCTTCCGTCTTCCCCGAAACATTTTTTTAATTGTAATTAAAAAAAAAAAAAGAAAAACGCAATTTTTAGACGATCTCTGACGATGCCAGGAGGGAAGAAGTTGGGGGCACAAACCCGAAAGTTCTCTCCCCACAATTTTTGGTATGGATTTTTTTAAAAAAAAGTAATTTTAGATGACTTCGATGATTTTAGATGAAGAGAGGATTCAAGTCATGGAAGACAGAAGTTAGGGGACACAACCCGGAGAATTCTCTCCCACAATTTTTCGGTATTGAAGTTTAGAAGCAAAATACAAAAACCGTAATTTTTGATGACTTCGGTGATATTAAAAGAGGCTATTCAGGGGTTAATTATTCAGGGGTTTAACTCCGGAAATGTTTCGGAATTAAAAGACTGAAATTTTGTAATCAAGAGATCTAAACCACGGTATGTAAGTAAAGAGTAAGTAATATAAAAAAAATCTCCCCTCCCTTGAGAAATTTTTAGATCCGCTCTTGAGAATTTCAAAGTCAGTGTTTTTCAACTTTTCTAAAAAAAAATAAGCTTTTTCTCTATTAACTGAACAGCAGTATTTAAGTTTATAGTAGAATTTTGCTTTGCTTTCCTAACGAAATTAATTTAAACAAGCAATTCGTATCATATACAAAGAAATGAAAAATTTGAAACTCAGTTTTACATTTTGACCCGTTGCAATTTCCGATATCTCAACTAATTTGTCATAAATATCCGCCAATTTGAAATTGAATATCTTTGATACTTTCGATTCGGCATTCCCATCTTGTGTTAGATAAAGGCTCAATAGTAACATTTTTAACACACCGCTTTAGAATGTCCCATCACTGAGTAGAAGTAAAAAATAAGATTTATATTTGCTGAATTATTCCAAAAGACAAGTTTGCCTCTGGCAGAGTAACTAATTGAAGAATTGGCCACACCGCCAAAAGCGGTTTGTACTTTAGATATTTTGAAAGAAAAAAAATAGTTTGAAGGAAAAAGTGTTTTTTTTTTCTCAAAGTTTCTTTTCTCTACGTGCACACAAAAATATTTTTTCTTTTGTAATATTTTAGCGGCCCCAAAATTTCAAAATATTTTAGCGGCCCTGTGCGGTTGCACAGTTTGCCACCCCCTAAGAACGGCCCTGTTTTGCCTAATAACTCAACACTCATGGTGTTTGATACATTTTATTTGTTTGTAATGATGTTTTTTGGTCACAACCAATATGAAAATCACAAAAAATAGTTACTTTAATTTTTAACATATATTTATCATCTTCAGAATTTTTTATTTTGAATTTTACCTTGAATTTGACGTAAATACAAGGTATAAAATACAGAATTTTATAAAGATACAAAAATTTACATAATATAATTGATTGTGTATATAATTTTTGAAAAAATTATATAAGTGCCGCAAATCAAAAACCATTTATTGCCACAATCGATTCAAAGCCCCCAAAAATGGCGCAAACGTCCATAAGAAAATTATACAGCATCGAAGGACCCCATTGCCAATTTTAACAAAGATCCGACCAAAACTGTCATTTTCTACCATAAAAAAATATGGGGTAGATCCCCATGGGGAGATGTACCTGCATAAGGACATTACAATCATTAAAATCATTTTTAAAAAAATCATGCAGTTGTTCGAAAAAATTCTTGCAGACCTGGACTCGATCTCATTCCATCAGGAACTTCAACCTGACGCGCAGAACCACTTGACCATCGGGTCGCTGATTGAAGTAAGGATTTACGATAGCACTTATTGTTTTAAATGACATGAAATGTTAGTTTTTCAATCATAACTTTTTTTCTAGTGAACAAATATCGTCATATGAGTACATGGTACCTAAGTTACACCATCCCCTATCGATTAAAAAAAAAATCGTCCAAATCGGTTCAGTAGATCAGATGTTATGTGCGAACAAACAAAAAAAAAAAAGTATACGCTTTGAATTGAGAACCTCCTCCTTTTTCGAAGTCGGTTAAAAAATGAAACAAATTTTTAAAATAATTATTGTCTTTACCATGGTATTAAAAAATTAAGTTAATTTGGTTGGATTTTTGGCATAAAAGCCTTAATAGGCTATACTGAGCCAAACAATTGTTTAAAAGTAAAGGTGTCAAAATGAAAATGTTTGAAGAAAGATCCTGTAGAATTAAGAAAATTTTTGCTGAAATCAACACATCAATGAAGTTTTAAATTTTGAATAGTAAAAAACAGAAATCTAATCTTCTGAAGAAGGAACAATTTCCCTAACAAGTCTTTCAAAGAAGGGTGAAACTGACTAAAGAATCTGAAACGAATATGATTGAAATTTGAACAATCACGAGGCAATCTCCATTGTATATGCAATACTGTCTGATTGACATTACGTGTGTTACATAAGGGAACTAGTTCATGGCATAACAGATGTCTATGAGTAAATCTGGTGTGGCTCAAAAAAAGAGGTATTACAACTTCTTTTCTGGAGATTTTTGATGACTTGAAAAATTCGTCGAAGGCTGACAACAATGCAAAAAATTTCGGGACTCTCTCTATTCCAGTTCTTTAAAAAAAAAAAAAAAAAGCACACACACACACACACACACACACACACACACACACACACACACGCACGCACACAAAGACAGCATGTAAGTACGCAAGCATATATGGGTCATTCCAACGAAAATGGTACAAATCATGTCCGAGACTTTAGAATTTTTTAAAATCAATTTTAATAACTCCCACCCATTAAGTGTATTTTTTATTGGTTCTCCATTTAACTTTGTGCCATCAAGTATCAATTGATTAGGTATAATCCATTTAGAAAGGACACAACAAAAATTATCTTTGTCAGAAAAAGGAGAAAATGACGTGTCCCAGCTTCAAATTGCTAGAATTTTAAATGTGATTTAAAATTAAGCTGAAATGTAACAACAAAATAAATTACACTGCACTGAACAAAAGATACTTCTAACACCATTTCTGCAGTTTATTACGCAAATGAAAAAAGAAATTTCCCTCCAAAAGACTATTATTTATCTATATCCCCGGATTTTCTATGTTTTGAATTGTCCACTCTGTTACAAGCCTTTTGGAAATAAAATAAACAATTCCATTCAATCTGATATATATTTTTTAAAATATAGGTAGTACAACTGCCGTGATTAGCTTGCTACATTGAATTATGTCGTCAACAACCAGGGTGAGCCTAATTCTTTTCTTATGGTAGTTAATTTAAACTGTTGGATGTCCACTCTGTTACAGTCGATTTCATGATGAAAAAAAGAGATTTTGTCTTCAAATTGCAGACAGACTTACAGTTTTAGGCTGTTTATTCCACTTAATGCTTGTTCTGTGATTCTAACTTTTCTTTGTGATTATGAAGACATTTTAAAGACTTATTTGTCTACTCTGTTACATGTCCACTCTGTTACACAAAGTAATCAAAATATTTGATATCCTTCCATAAATGAGTCATGTACTAGTTATTTACACTTCATTATACACAAACAAATCAATAAAACTCAATAAAAAAACATGATTAGTTGGTGGAAATTATTTAAATTGATAATCTTAAGATAAGTAAAGAGTTTCAGACATGATTTGTACCATTTTCGCTGGAATGACCCATATATATATATATATATATATATATATATATATATATATATATATATATATATATATATATATATATATATTTTTTTTTTTTTTTTTTCAATTTAGTTGCGTTTCATTAAATTCTAAATTGCAGTACATTTTTTGTAAAAATGAGAAAACACTTTTTGGTAACAATTTGACGGCAAATATATAATGTATAAATCTATCTTGCAGAACAATTTAGGGCAAATAATTTTGCGTTGCAGAACATCACTAAGTATTCTGCTTTGGGGATTAGAAGTATAAAACTTTGCCAAAAATACTTGTTAAAAACAGAAGTAAAGAGAAAATTCCCAAAAGACCCTGGAGCCTTCATCAGGAGGACTCCCCTAGGGTAGGGAAAAGTGAAGTGAGATGTTTCAAGCAAGTTGCAAGCAACACGCCTAAAAAGATGCAACTTTTAGCCCCCGACATCTCACAAACAAGCATTAGGTCACTAGAAGTCTAATTCATTTATGCATGATCATGAGAGAATACAATTCAAAAGACACCATATATAATCAATAAAGTTCAAATAAAACTGACAACATGAAATTTCAAGAAATATAAAAACGAGAACTTTCAATCAACACTGTAAGAACTACCAACATATGGCTTCTTCAAATGTGCTACTGATAAAACTGTTTGTCAAATACGCGGGGTAGCAGTTTTCAGTTAAAGTTACAATTAATTGTCTTATTGTTGAGTCTAGATTTGAATTATTGTTGCAAATTTTTTTGTATCGGGAAATTTGGGAGATGATAATGTTCTTAAAAACCTTTTTACTTACAAGGAGACGGCACGGCCGTGGGGTCGGAGATTCGGGTCAATTTTTTTTTGTGGGGAAAGAGGACCATTAGTACCTTACGTGGTTGAAGTAATACGACGCACTACTCAGAAAATTTTAAGAAAAATCGAATTTAAGTTTCCGATTTTAAAGTTGAAGCCTTATCAGTTTAAAATCTCTTTCTTGTGCTAAGCCACCGTGGTACAGTTGGAAGAGTGCCAGGCTTGCGATCCGGTGGGCAAGGGTTCGAATTCCACTGTGGGGTTTTTTTTTTCTTTCTTTCTATTTTTTTTTTTTTTCTCTTTTCCCTCCAGGTTGTTGGTTATGTTTCTCCTCCGAACCTAATTAAAAAAAGAATATTTGAGCCAAAGAACGCAAAGTTTTTCATTCACTGAAAAACATTCGCGCTCGTTATTCTATCTGCTCATAGAACGTTCCGATCTTTATTTTTATTATTATTATTAATTTTTACCTAGCAATTATTGAAACTGTTCACATCCCTATATTATTTTTTAAGACTGTTTTGATTTTTTTTTTCAATTATTTTCTTTTTCTTACAACAACACAATTCATAACGGTGGGTTTCTTTTATTTTTCATTGTAAATCATATAAGGAGGAACATTGGAACAATAATGAGAATAAATTCAATATTTTTAAAAAAATTATTATATACAAAACCCGCAGTGGTAATTACCGTTGAAAAAAACAAACTAATACTTTTTACATTGGGCAAATATTTTTTTACAGCTATTATAACATTTTTATATTAATGAGTATAAATTCAATTTTTTTTCATACAATAATAAAAAACAAAAACTGTAGCGGTAATTAACGAAGAAACAAACAAAGCAATAATTTTCAAATGGTGTAAATAATTTTTACAATAATTATAACACTTGGATATTAATGAGAGTAAATAAAAAAAAAGAAAGAAAAAATCCTCCCGCAGTGGGATTCGAACCCTTGCCCACCGGATCGCAAGCCTGGCACCCTTCCAACTGGGCCACGGTGGCGTAGCACAAGAAAGAGATTTTAAACTGATAAGGCTTCAACTTTAAAATCGGAAACTTAAATTCGATTTTTCACAAAATTTTCTGAGTAGTGCGTCGTATTACTTCAACTACGTGAGATACTAATGGTCCTCTTTCCCCACAAAAAAAATTGACCCGAATCTCCGACCCCACGGCCGTGCCGTCTCCTTGTTAGACAACTGTGAAAATGGATAAGTGAGTGCACTTTGAAGTTGAAATCATTACGTTTGTCATACAGTGCTAGATTGACATCTTTATCTTCTAATTTAATATAAATGTCGAGAAAAGAAGCAGTGTTGTTACTATTTGTTTGTTTAAGCAAAAGTTCTTTTGGATAAATATCCTTGTAGAGAGTATGGAAGTTACTGTTGTTAAAAATTATGATGTCATCAATGTACCTGAAGGCCTCAAGATTATTATCGACTAGAAAATTTGACTCATAAATATGAAGAAAAACGTTTGCAAAGGCACTTGAAAAAGACGTACCCATGGGAATACCGTTAATTTGCTTGTAAAAATTAGAACCATTAAAAAGATAGTTTTCGAAAACACAGAATTTAACTAAATTTAGCCAGTAGCTTCTTTTTGACCCTATGCAGTATCCATACTTTTCGTAGAGTTTATTAGAGATGTCTAAGATTAGATGATGGGGAATATTTGTAAAGAGATTTTCGAAGTCAAAGGTGTTGATACTGTAAATATTGTTATTACGATTATTTAAAAAGTTCAAAACCTTTTGGTTATTCTTTTCTCGACATTTATATTAAATTAGAAGATAAAGATGTCAATCTAGCACTGTATGACAAACGTAATGATTTCAACTTCAAAGTGCACTCACTTATCCATTTTCACAGTTGTCTAAGTAAAAAGGTTTTCAAGAACATTATCATCTCCCAAATTTCCCGATACAAAAAAATTTGCAACAATAATTCAAATCTAGACTCAGCAATAAGACAATTAATTGTAACTTTAACTGAAAACTGCTACCCCGCGAATTTGACTAACAGTCTTATCAGTAGCGCATTGAAGAAGCCATAGGTTGGTAGTTCTTACAGTGTTGTTTGAAAGTTCTTGTTTTTGTATTTCTTGTAATTTCATGTCATCTGTTCTATTTGAATTTTATTGCTTATATATAGTGTCTTTTGAATTGTATTCTCTCGTGTATATACATAAATGTATTGGACTTCTAGTGACCTACTGCTTGCTTGTGAGATGTCGGGGGCTAAAAGTTGCATCTTTTTAGGCGTTTTGCCTGCAACTTGCTAGAAACATCTCACTCCACTTTTCCCTACCCTAGGGGGGTCCCCCTGATGAAGGCCCCAGGGTTTTTTGGGAATTTTATCTTTACTTCCGTTTTTAACAGATTTTTCGCAAGGTCTTTTACTTCTAATTAAAAATATATATATATATATATATATATATATATATATAATATATTTTTTTTTTTTTTTTTTCAATTTAGTTGCGTTTCATTAAATTCTAAATTGCAGTACATTTTTTGTAAAAATGAGAAAACACTTTTTGGTAACAATTTGACGGCAAATATATAATGTATAAATCTATCTTGCAGAACAATTTAGGGCAAATAATTTTGCGTTGCAGAACATCACTAAGTGTTCTGCTTTGGGGCATGGTGTTATCTTTCGGTATAGTTAGTTCGGCATATCCTATCCAATAAAGAGTATCATATTTGGAGGAAATAAATCATGTAAGTTTTACTCATTTTCTTGTTTTTGTTATAACATAAAAAAGATATAACAAATGTCTTGTATGCCTTTACCGGTAAGAGTGAGCACACGGAGCGATTTTTAAGACATCAGTACCACAAATTGCTTATGCATTGAAGGAAATACTAATGTGCCCTCAAGAGCGAATCTGGGAAATTTTCAAGGGAAAGGCAATTGGTTTTTATAACTTACTTTTTATTATGTATACAGGTGCGCAAATATTAATCACAAAGGTTTCAGACTTGAATTCTAAATATTTCCGAGGGAGAGCCCCAAATCTCCCCCCCCCCCTTTAAATCTTATCCAAAAGGTCTTTTGAGTTTAAATATCGAAAAGCTATCGGTAGAGAGGTCCTCAAAGGAGGGGGTGATTGCCTCCATCGCCTCTCCTTTGTATCGTCCCTGTGTGCCCCTTAATGATACTACGCTAACATAAGTGGACTCTATAGAGTTATATATTATACTTAAACTGATTTTTAGCTGAAATGCTTTTTCGTATTTATTTACAATTTACAAAAAAATATATTTGATTGGAATATTTTCGATTAGCTTTTTCAAATCAATATTAAGATGCTTATTTTGATCGAAGTAATTTCAATTTTTGAACAAGTTAAATAATACACAGCAAGAGAAAATTACCTGTATTTTCGTGTTAGCTTACTATTTTCTTATTCTTGTAGTTACTAATTGACATACATTTTTCTAAAATTTGAGTTGTAAAGAAAACGTTCAATAATAGTAATATTGATAAGCGAAATATTTTTTTCCAAATTAGAATGATATTTTCAAATAACTAAGAAATAGTTTACGTGAAAAATATTCTGTTTTATCTTTTAAGTGATGAAATAATAAAGCTTGTTTGATTGAGTATTATTTTGATAACTAAATTCTTTTTTTTTTAAGTTTATCGCTGCATTTCCATGAAAATCTTTAAAAAGAACTGAATTATCATTAAAAAAAGCGAGTTATTTATCTCATATACAAATTATTTAAAATTGAAATTTTCAAACCTAATTGTTAGATAAGAAATTTTAATTTCAAAATGGAACTTTCAAAATTAGGTGAAAGCATCGTTCTCAGCATAGGCACAAATGAAACAAAACAAATGCTTGCATGGAGGAAAGGGTAAGAAGTAACAATAAAAATAAATTAAATTAAAAGAAAAAATATATTAGAAAGATTTCTCACACATTGTTAAAGATCAAAATGTCAGATAAATAATTATAAAGGAACTAGCTGACCCGGCGAACTCTGTTCCGCCTTGAAGGCAATAAATAAGAAAATTTTTGAATTTATTAAGTTTTTTATTATTAGAAAATACAAAAAAAAAATAAGTACCTACATTAATCATTTATTATTGTTTCTGTATTTTAGTACATAGGTTGCTCTTCACTAAAGTACCTTGTGTTGCACAATATTTTTTGTTTTATTATCAGGCGCAAAAAGAAACAACACAGATAGTCTTCCGACCCGTAAACATGCCACATATAATTGACCATGGGAGAAACGGTGATATTCTAGATTCAAAACCACAAACTTTTAAGGATTGGCCTTGTGATTTGTTAAAGGTCATGACAAATGCAAGACGGATCAAAAATTGAAGTCTTTTAAATTCAAACGGCATATCGGTTGGGATTATCGGGATCCTAGGAATGAGCAATCGTTTCTGACAGCTTATCACATATAAATGTCAAGGGAAGTAACGTGTTTGTTTATAATTTATTTCACGAAAAAGTCAAATAACACTCAACGCCCCGCTAACTTACAACCTGTTTACTGCGCACCGGTAGCTGCCAGAACGTGTGCTTTATGTCGCTCAGCCATGGAGGTGTCAAAAAAAGGCGTAGTAAAAAGGCTTAGTCAATAAGACAGTTTTTCTATTTATGTAACTGAACCACATAAATTATAGCCTATGTCCGTCTCCTGGCTCTAAGCTACCTACCCACCAATTTTTAGCCATATCGGTACAGCCGTTCTTGAGTTATAAGTAGTGTAACTAACACGACTTTCTTTTATATATATAGATTTTTTTTCCTGGTAAATTACACTGTATATTAAGATGTCAGAACTTTTTAGAGTCTTCCCCCTAAAAACTTATATTTAATCCTTTTTAATTATTTGTTTTTATCAAAAGTAAAAATTATGACGCAATAAAGCAGGATGAAAAAACATTAATTTTTCTTCAAATTAAGCTTTTGCAATGTTATTGATCAAATGCATGAATTTTGAATACTGTAACGTGAGTTTAAATGTGAGATGTGGGAGTATAACCATATATTTTTTTATTCTTTTGCTGCATTTCAGCTTGTAAACACATCTCTCATTAAAAAAAGAGGCGTCTCCGTTTCCCTCTCTGTCTTGTCAACAACATTTAAGATTGATCTATATTTCGTTTTAAAGGGCTTAAACTTATGTTTCCGAAGGAGAGTTCTCGAAAATTCCTTCCCAAACATCATTGAAAGTCAACTGACATCACGTTTTTCGAATATTTGTCTGTTCTCTTACCGAAGATGATCCTTCAATTTTGGAAAAGTTTCGGGGTGGGCCCTAAATCTCCCCTCCCCTAACATCAACGCAGATCGTCTAAAACTGCGTTTTTACTGTTACAATTTCAAAAAAAGTTTCGGAGGAGAACCCCCGCAATTCCCTTTTCTTAAAACAATCAGATATGATCTATAATTGTGCTTTTAAAATTTTAATTTCCAAAAGTATCCAGAGAAGCGCCCCGAACCTCTTCAACTACTACCATTGCCAAAAATTGTTCAGAATTCATTTTTAAGATTGTAATTTAAATAATTTTCCGAAAAGAGGGAGCTCTGATATCTAATCTGAGTATTATTAGCAAAGATAGTCTAAAGATGCGTTTTTAGCAATACAATTTTGAAAAAAAATCTCCGATCCCCGCTTTCCATAGTACAATCAAAGATAATAATGGAATTTTTAACATTTCGATATCGAAAAACGGACGGAAGAGCGCTCTCGAACCTCTTCTCCCATAACATTACCAAAGATCGTCTAAAATGCATTTTTAAGACCACAAATTCGAAAAACTTTCTGGGGAAGAAACCCCCGTACCCTCTTATTTCTCGGAAAATAATATATTTACGATTAGGAACACATTCGTAACTCTCTGATCTAGTTATGACTTCCCTCTTAGAAAAGAAGCTGAACCCATTCCCTCCCCTCAACTACCCCCCCCCCCCCCGCGACGGGTCAGAATATGACTCCTTGTGATCCCTATTTGAAAATTGCAATGTTCATTGGTCTTTACAAAGGCCAAACATGTTTAAAAAAATGAATTTTTCATAGCATTTCTTTTTTTCCAAAGTCCCCCCCAATCTTCAGCAGGCAGCGACGCCCATGGACATGGTTCAAACTACCAGTGAACACCTTCAGGGCCCTAACTGAATCTCTTCCTGCACGTTCCGCAGTAGTCTGCTTTGCGAAAGGTGGTTATTCTGGCTTTTGACAGGTGGTCACATTAATGTGACTGAACAGTGTATAAAAGTAATAGATTTAATACTATGACGAATGCTAAAGGCTAAACTATACTTAAAAGCGTATTTTTTTAGTTTTTTAAAACTACATTTTGATTAATTTTATCAAATTTTGACGCGTGTTCTAATGGGAGGCAATTTTTGCTCTTTTAGTTTTTTCTCTTGTGATTGAACTATACAGTGAAACTTGTGATTGAACTTGATGCATTTAGAGCCGATCAGGGGCGGCATTTCAACATTTCGATTGAGGGGGCGAGTTCCTTAAACATGAAGTACTTCAGTATTGAAAAAAACAAAACATATTGGTTAAAAGAATGATGCCTTCAACTGGATTTAATGTTAAGAAAAAATGGAATTATTAATTAAAACAATTTAAATTTTTATGACCAAACTTTAAAATCATTTTGTAAGTAGTGGTCACATAACTGTACATCAGAACCAGACTAACGTAAGTCCATTTTCGTCACTTTTCAGCAGAGGGAGAAAACGATTGCCGAATACATACAAAAGATGGGACTCTTGCTCTTTTAATGCTGCTTAATAATTGTGAAGGAATTTGTTTTATAAAATAACGCATTGATGGGTCGATGCGGAATAAGATTCTACTCTACATACAATGAAGCAATAAAGTGAAAATCGCCATTTTTGGACTTACGTCGTTCTGGTTCTGAGGTACAGATAAAATGCCTTGATTAGAAGTTAGTTTTTAACTTATAGTCAAGTTTTAACATTA
>JAXGGA010014510.1:0-31899 GCA_038373865.1 Uloborus plumipes
TCTCTAACTGCTGAGCTGCTTGGATTTTAGACTATCTGTGATGCTTTTTTGTTTTCTCCTGAAACTGTACTGTAGCTTACAAGATTTGCTTAAATGCTAATGTTTTGATCATCTTTTTTTCAGAAGTTTCACTCATGCAAAAATATTAGTGTTCAGTGTCTTTAAATGATTGTAGAAATTTTTCTTAGAGTAATTTATGATGGCTTTAAATTGAGAAAAGTATCATTTTCATATCCTCAAGATAAAAAACCCTGGACAACATTTGGCATCTACACCCAGTGAAGCTCTCATGCATTTTTTATTGCACTTTTCGCCACAATAACTGCATATTTACATTAAAAGTATAATTATATGTTTCACAAACTTCTTGTCTGAGAATTGCAGCATTCACTTCCACACATTGTATCACTGGTATCATCCTGAAAATTAAGAGATGTGTTATGTTTAGCACATAGAAAACTTTGCATAGGTGTCAGATGATGCAGCTCGATTTGTACTACATTGAATGCTTCTATTTTTTTAAGATTTGTTAATTACACTAATATGGGAAGGCAAGGACAACACATGGAGTGATAAGCTTTTGAGATATTAGTGAAATCTTGCTATTTGCAGTTCTTTTCGTGCTTTATATTAAGCGGAAACTAAACAAGCAAGTTTGTGCAACACACCTAAAGTATAATCAGCGCCTGCGTTAAGCATTCGCCACATTGTAAATCTGGCAAAAATACTCTGATTTGGCAAAGTATTGACTAATGGAAAATTCTCTAAACTTTCTAATTTCTACTAGAAACAAAAACTCATTACTCCAATGCACTATTTCCCCTCCAGTTTTTTTTTTTTTTTCTTTCTGCAAAGTTCTTGAAAGTTAAACCATAGCTGCATCAAATTCCTTTTTCTTAAAGGATTGTAACTGGAGGTCTCAAAGATCTATTTACCATTCCTTTAATTTTTTTCTTTCAATATCTATGTCACTTAAAAGAGTTTCAAATGCTTAATCCCTAGGGGAGTGAGGGATTATCCAGATACTGCCTGCCTACTTATTTTCATTTCTTTACTTTGGCTCCTCCTTTATCTCCAGTGGCTAAACAGGTGGCAATCACGCATTGACATCACATGCATGGCTGTACGTTGCCGTATACTTGTTTGCATGAAAAGAAACATGTTCCTAGATTCCTCACTTCATATTAAGTAATCATTTGCTGTTTTGATGCTTTACATATAATTCTTCTGTATATTTAGCTAATAGTAAAACAGTTGCAATTTTCTGCAAAGAACTGCTGTATGTTTCCCAACTCTTCTGACAATAAAACTATATACTAGCACAGTACCACTATGAAAACAACATTTTGCTCGATTACATTTATTCATCTTCAGCATTATTAATTGACCCTATTATTTAAAAAAGTAATAGGGACCCATGGTTTTAAGAAGGGACCGACTTTTTTGAAAACCTTGAGTCCTTGGGACCCGATTTAGAAATACTTTGTTAGGACAGAATCGTTAATTATAGAATTTATAAACCAGCTATTGTTGATGTAATTTTTTCTTAATTGAGTGGCTTTATTTTATTTTCAGATCTTTCAAATATTGCTGCAGTTCGCATTTTTAGACCTGCATAGTAAGTATGTTTTCTATGACTTTTTGTTTAAAAACTTATCCAATCTAAATGAAGCTATTGTGATTCTAAATAAATTTTCATGATTTATAAATGGTATTCCAGAAACTCTTTGCTTTTTTGTCTATTTTAGCCACTTGAATCTTTATTATGGGGAAACTTATGATTTTCAGAATGTTTTAAGGGTCATTCTACGTCAAATCGCCTAAGGCTATGTGCCGTCATGTCTCGGATTTTGTTCAATATTTTTTTACGGATAGATACCTATGAGATAAACTCAAATTATTTTTTTTTAGATTTTTTGAATAAAAATTTAGGGTTGTAGAATTTTTTGAAATTTTGATTTTTTCAGAATTTTTGCTTTTTTATTTTTGGTATGCATTTTGAAAAAGCTCTATAACTTCCTCATTTTTCATTCAATTAAGCCAGTTTACGTATCATTTTAAAGCTAATTATTTTCTCCTTCAATATTAGTGACAAAAATGAGGTTGTGAAAAGTAGAATTTTGCCAATGGTCGTCTGAAGTCAGATTTTGTGTTTTTTCAATTGGTATGTTCAATAGGTCATATCTCCGGAGTACCAACTAAGAACTGCCCAATTTTTTTTTTCAGTAATGACAACATCATATACTTTTTATGTATAAAAAATTAGGAGGGTGTTTTTCGTTGTTTTGGAATAAAAAATTCAAGTGTGTTTTTTCAGTTGGTATGATCAATATGTCATATCTCCGGACTACCAACTAAGAACTGCACGCCACTTTTTTTCTATTATGACAACATCATACCCTTTTTATGTATAAAAAATTGGGAGGGTGCTTTTTGTAGTTTTGGAATAAAAAAATCAAACGTGTTTTTTCAGTTGGTATGATCAATAGGTCATATCTCCGGATTACCAGTTAACAACTGCACCAATTTTTTTTCTATAATGAAAACATCATAATGTTTTTTATGATCAAGATATTAGAAGGGTATTTTTTGTTGTTCTGAAATTTAAAAAATATATTGAATTTTTGAAACAAATTTCTTTGAAAATCAAGTTTTCGACAAGTTTAAAAACTCCCGTAAAATTAAAAAAAAAAAAAAAACTATGCTATCACAAGGAAGACCACGACATGGCAGCTGAATGGCATTTCTTTGCCACGAGTCATGGCAAGAATGCATGCGATGAAGTAGGGGGCACAATAAAACGGCTTGCAATAAGAGCAAGACTTCAAAGAACTCTCGAAGGACAGATTTTAAATGCACATGATCTATTTCAATTTGCCTCTCAAAACATAAAGGGGATACAGATGTTTTTCGTTACAGCAGTGGAAGTGGTTGCAAATGGAGATTTTTTAAAGCAAAGATATGAAAGAGCCTTAATAATAGTAGGCAGCAGAGATAATTACTTCTTTAAGCCATTAGACACGAAGGGTATATTAGTGAAGAAGGTTTCTGTGTTTGAAAAACTTTTTGTTGCCACTGTCGGAACATCGTAGAAATAAAGATTGTTATTCATGAATTTTTTATGCTTTCATTTGATAACAAATTATAAAATGTTACGTAGATTTCAGAATAATGGAAACCAAATATAAATTTTTTCCAACCACCAAGAGCTCGCGAGTCTTTCTTTGTCAAACTATGAATGAAAGTATATTTAAAGACATTTCAGTTTACTTTATCGTAATTCCTATCGGTTGATGGAGTGACTAGCAAATAATTACTGAAGAGTAAAATAATTCTGCAGCGACTTTTCACTACCAAAGCATGCAAGCAATAGAACAATATAAAACTACTATCAAGTATTTGAATGTAATAAATAGGATACATTTTCATCTGCTTGTGACGTGTGATGCTGAGTGAATCTCAAATTTAAGTTTCAAAAGTTGATTTTAAAGTAAAGTTTTTTGAAAAAAACATGTTATATTTTTATTTCAAAATAACAAAAAAAACTTCGTTCTAATTTCTTGATCATAAAAACATCATGATGTTTTCATTATGGAAAAAAAATGGCGCAGTTGTTAACTGGTTTTCCGGAGATATGACCTATTGATCATACCAACTGAAAAAACACGTTTGATTTTTTTATTCCAAAACTACAAAAAGCACCCTCCCAATTTTTTATACATAAAAAGGGTATGATGTTGTCATAACAGAAAAAAAGTGGCGTGCAGTTCTTAGTTGGTAGTCCGGAGATATGACCTGTTGATCATACCAACTGAAAAAACACACTTGAATTTTTTATTCCAAAACAACAAAAAACACCCTCCTAATTTTTTATACATAAAAAGTATATGATGTTGTCATCACTGAAAAAAAAAATTGGGCAGTTCTTAGTTGGTACTCCGGAGATATGACCTATTGAACATACCAATCGAAAAAACACAAAATCTGACTTCAGACGACCATTGGCAAAATTCTATTTTTCACAATCTCATTTTTGTCACTAATATTGAAGGAGAAAATAATTAGCTTTAAAATGATACTCAAACTGGCTTAATTGAATGGAAAATGAGGAAGTTACAGAGCTTTTTCAAAATGCATACCAAAAATAAAAAAGCAAAAATTCTAAAAAAATCAAAATTTCAAAAAATTCTACAACCCTAAATTTTTATTCAAAAAATCTAAAAAAATTAATTTGAGTTTATCTCATAGATATCTATCCGTAAAAAAATATTGAACAAAATCCGAGACATGACGGCACGGCCGACTATTTAAATTAGGCGATTTGACGTGGAATGAGCCTTAAGTAATTATAAAGTCGGCTCAAATACGAGGAGAAGGGGGGGGGGTACAAGGTTCATTCAAGATATTTTCAGCCTTGAATTCATCTTCCAACTTGATCCTATGTGTAAATGATTCTCTTTTGAAATGATAAATGTTTCTGTAAAAATTTCCAATGTAACTATACCATCTTTATCAATCAGAAGGCAGTTTCTTACTTAAAATTTTTCTTAGAATTGTCTAAATCATGAGATAGAAGTTATGATAATACATAGAGCACCACTGGAATGGATTAACTGTGTTTCACTACGCCAGCTTTTCAAGACATTAATTATTAACAGGTTTTTGGTAATGTAAATAGTAATCAATGGATTTCAGTAGTGCTGTATTCTGTCAGGGAGTACAATTTAATGCAGTGCTGCTATCATTACTGAAAGAGGGAGAAGTTTCTTTAAATTTTTTTGTTTATAAAAGCTAATGAAGCAAACTAAATCAAAGAAAATCTTTCTCTTTTTTTAATTCTTGATTATTTCAGTACTCTTTTACTTGATTATTTCTCACTTTTTGTCTCTGTTACTGTGAAACACCAAAATTGGAAAATGTCAACTTTCACCGGTGGTTCCCTGAAAATATTTAGTCTTCTACATCTTTGTTATGTGAACTGGCAAATGTTGCCATTTACCAAGTTTTCATCTTTTACAGTAACATATATATTATGTACATTTAATTGAGAATGATTTTTTTTTTTTTTTGTGTTAGTTTTGATGCTATTAATTTGCCAACGCTTATTTTTAAATAGCTTTCTAAGAGAAGAGAGTACTTCCGCTCTAAAAGTATTTACTCCTCAAGTTTATGAAGAAGACAAGAAAAAAATCACAGAACTGCTGAGTAAGGATCTGCCAAAGCCATACGATGGGCCAGAAAGGGACCTTGTAAATTTCCCTCGACGTGTGAGACCTGAATGGCCTGGAAAAGTTAGGATGGCGTTCCTCCCAGACGAATGGTTTCAGGTGTGTGTTTTCAATGTATTTTGCTTAATGCCATTAAATCCAATTATTTAATAGGAATATTAAAGTTCTTATTGCTAATTATTTTTTGAATATAAATGCCCTTGGTCAACAAAGCAACCTTCGGATAGTATGGTTTTCAAATGGTTGACAGTTAGAGTTAGTTTGGGATTGCTTAGAAGTGTTCAGCACATGTTTGGTGTTTTTTCAATATAACTTGTAAGTTGTTTCCAGAACTTGCTATTCCCAATTATCTGCCATATCCATGTTTTGCATGGCTCAGTATACTAGCTATATAGTAAGGATCTGTGATGGGATATATATATATACTCATTAGGAAATATTAAACTTCTCTGTTTGCAGCTTCCAGAGACAGCAGTTTAGACATTATTTTGAGCTCATCACTCTGGAATTGTTGTAACCAAGCTGCAGGCAAAAAACCCGTTAAAGAAGCTGATTGTCACCCAGTTAGAACCTAGGACAAGGCCAACGTTAAGTGTTTGCCTCCTCGCCAAATTCTATAAAATGATAAATTCTGTAGAAAAAAACTCTGATTTGGCTAAAGTATTGGCAAATGAAAAATTCTGTAAATCTTTGAAATCAGACTTTTAAAATTAGACTAGTTTGCTGGCTATTAACTTGTAATCCCTAGCCTGGGCCCTGGAACCTTAAACGCTTTTAAATTTAAAGAATAAAAATGTTTATTTTTTAATAAGAAAGATATCTACTTTATTTTCTGGGATTAATCCTCAAATAGTATGGTACTTTAATTAGCATCTTCTTTTTAAGCTAGGGGTGCACAAGCTGCGGCCCGCGGGCCAAATGCGGCCCACCGCGAAGCGATGTGCTGCCTGCGAGCAGTGTTTCTTTCAGACATTTTGCTCCGGGGGGGCACTTGAAGAATCCGGAGGGGAGGAATCATGGGGGTGTCTTAAAATTGCATTTCGGGGACTTTTCTTCGATAAATTTGCCACTCCCCATTTGAGCCCTAAAATTGCATCCCCCACCTTTTCGAAAATGACTTCCCACAAAACCAGAAGCTATATCCGCAGTTGCCAGGGGAGTGGATGTGGACCACCTCTCTTCCCTCTGAAATGAATTGAAAACTACATTCTCTCTATAAAATTTTGAAATATCAATTTGTAAATTTGCCTTAATAATTGGCTTGACACTTCCCTTAAAAAAATCACCATGTACTCCCTGAGGAGGGGCGATGTATGTTTTAAAAACTTGTTTGTTTTCCACTGTTTCTGAGAATAATTTCCTTATTCCGTTCCCATAAAGGGACAATAGATAGAAAAACAAAGTCCATTATGATATAATTCATAGTGAAACAAAGCTGTCGTCTATAGTGAGGTCAAATAGACTTTATAAAGAGTTGGAAGGGGTATGAGGTTTTGGTGACCCTCAATTTTTTTTAACACATAGTTGTAGAGATCTTTGTTGGGAAACAGATTATTACTAAAATGAATGAAGAGCACGCATAGGATGGATTATGTTTTAAAAACGAAGAAAAGAGAATAGAAATAAGATGAATCAAATCCTGGGCGTTAAAAGGATTTTTCGCTCGTAAATTTTCGAAATTAAAGTCTTAAACGAATTTTTTTACGAAATTTAACAACGTTCAGGGGAATTCGGAGACACTCTTCCAGGAAATTTTCAAATTGAAGCCCTAAATGGGCAAACATAGTCGATCTTTGATGAAGTTATGTAAGAGATGCAGTTCAAAACACTACCTTCGAAACTTAGGCTCTAGATACACAATTGTAGGTAACTTTTGATGATATTTAAGAGGTTAGGAGGTTCCCAGAACGTTTCTGAAATCAAAGGCCTAATATCACAATTGCTGATCATCTCTGGTGATGTTAAAGAAATGGACAGGGTTTGTCAGGGAATCTCAGGAAAATGAAATCGAAATTAAAGATTGTGGTACAGGACCGTGGGAAAGTTTTTGAAATTGAAATCTTAAAAAGCAATTTTGGTGCATTTTGATGTCATTAGAGAAAAGGATGGGTTTAGGATTTTCCCTCTTAAATTTTCGAAATTTCAGTTCTGAAAGCCCAATAGTAAACCAACTTTGGATGTTAGGGGAAGGGAAAGGGTCTACAGAATTTTCTAAAATTGAAATACCAGAAAATGGAATTATAAGCCACGTTTGAAAAAAAAATAGATAAGAATTGGGTTCGGATGCCCCCCCCACCCCCCCCCAAGAAAGCTTTGAAACTTTAGTTATAAAAATGCAATTATCGACAACCTTTAGTAATAGCAGAGGAAAAAGAATGCGATTTGATATTCTCTTCTAAAACACGTTCGAAATTGAAGTCATGATTAGACAATTTCAAGCCATATCTTTGACGACGTTGTGTAGACGGATGCAGTTTACGAATAATTTCTCAGAAAATTTAAAAATTGATATCCTAAAAACGTATTTGTAGACTATCTTTTATAACAGTAATTCTCAACCTTTTTAAAGCTACCACAGCTTATGCCACCTTTGGGATTGAAAATTTTTTCAACGCCCCCTTTGAGGACGGGCGTAAAACTGTAAGACGAGGGGGGGGGGGTAAAGCAGTTTTCTTGACAGGTGTAACTATATAATTTTGTCCCAGCAGATAGTTAGAAAATGACTACTGAGTAGAAAAAATATGCTTAGGTTTTTTTTTTCTTTTTAGGTAATTTATAATTTTTAAAAAAGTTTTCTTTCCCCTCTGAAAAGCTGTGTCAAAGTAGCAATCAAATGCCTAGAATGCGTTTATTATATGAGTAAATCAATTTTAAGGGAAATAAGACCAACACGGTTTGAAATAAAAATGCAACGTTTTCAACATTTTTATTTGAAAACAAATAGGGTAAAAGCACCAGTAGTCGGCCATTTAAGAGATCTTTTGTTGATCTTGGCTAACCTAGAACTTTCAGCTATCAATACAGCAACAAAAACAAGGTAAAACTTTAGAATGAACCTTTCTGATAGTGAATCATCTACTTGTTTCAGAAATTTAAAGAAAAATTATGTTAAAATCCATGCTGTTGTCAACACTAGTAAATGCTCCAGTAGTCGGCTACATAATCATTTTAGCTGAAAAATAAGCCGAATCGCAATCTTGGATGACGGGCACACCATTCAAAATGAAATGACTCATTACTTATTCAAAAAAAATACCCAAAACTTAACTGCCACTGGTTGATGATTGAGGATAGGTACATGAATGTGTGAATGCGTCATGTCTGATTTTGAAATAAAAATGTACTATTTATGAGGAGTTTTATGTCATTGTGGCCGACTACTGGAGACTGGCCGACTGCTGGAGCACTTACCCTATATTTTGAAAAAACACTACGTTCAAACAGTTACCTTACCTTGTTTACTTGCAACTATGCAAACGAATCCCCTATTTATTACGTACGGATATAGGATTTTACTGTGGAAGGACAATAACAAAACCGGATCTTCTATTTTTTCCAGGAGGGACAAGAACTTGAAACTATGACCTGTACCTGTCACCCTTAAAGATTATGAATCACGTCTTAATTAAAAAATAAAGACAAAAAAAAAAAAACTAAAATAAGTTGCATTTACTAATTGCAAGAAAAGTTGATGTGGTATAGAGGTTAGTTATAATGTAAAAAATTAATGAAATGACCATTGAGTTGTGTAATTAAATCTGCTATAAAAAAGGGCTGAAAAGGAAACACCTGCTGAAATATAATTTGGAGGAATCTGGTAGTAAATGCAAATGGCTCCAGGGGAAATATTGTCAAAACTAATTCATATTATACAAAACTTTAATGTTGTGCTCAAACAACAAAAAGGGTGAGCGACCCAGGAAATTTGGAAATAAATTAAATCAATTATAAAATACTATCAGAAGGGGAACATTAAAAACAGACAATAGATAAGGAGCATTTGCAATAGTAACCCAGGTTCACTACTGCGAATAAGGAAAGAGGACACAAAATTAGGATAAAACTCACCATTTGGTCTAGATGTGGGTTTTAATGGTTGGGTGAATCAAAAATATAAAAATATGTACAGCGCTGCGAACAAGACGGCGATTTCGGCACCACGGCCGGCATTGGCGTTTTTCAGAGCAGCAGGGAGCCACGCGGATGGTGGTCCGTCGAGCCGAAGGGAGTTAGGAATCTCCTCACACAGTCGGGGAAGGGTTCCGAAGACGAGAAAAAGCCCCTCATCTCTCTTGGCCAGGGCTTATATAACCTTTCTTCCTCTTGCTGCCACTCGCACTTTCTTTGGCAGAAACTATTTTTTTAAAATAACGTACGGAAAAGAAGAGGCACAGAAATTGGGTCATCCTTTGAGGCGATGATGACGTGAGCCCCGTGAGCCCCGACACAATACGATGATAACAAAGCGACCTGCCAAGGTCACTTTCTCCCATCCTCAAGGACATATTCGACACCACTTCTCGCTTAAAAAAGCGTTTTTTTATGGAGCGCTACACAGAAAGGGACCATCTAAACGATGTGTCCACAATCTTAAAAATACATATAACTAATTACACGATGAATGGATCAGTAGTTGTAAAACTTTGATTTCTTATAAGTTTTGCCAAAATGGAGTGACATGAGACACGTCATGACAGTTGAATTCAAAGAAATTCATCTTGATTAATTTATTGTTTTGAAGGTTAGACGAAATAACAAAAGTTATAAGTATGCCTTTGACGACACCAGAGTAAAGACGGTGGGGAGATATCAGGGATATTAACTGAAATTTGTTTTGAAAATGAACTCTTAAAAATGCAGTTTCTTTAATCTTAGATTTCGTGGTATTCTAACTAGATTCAGATTTCGCCCCCGGTGAAATATTTTAAATTGATGTAATTTAAGGCAATTTTTTTTAACGTTAACAAAGGAAAAAGAGGTCCCTTATAAACATTTTTCAAAATTGAAGTTATTTTAAGGCGAGTTTAGTAATTTTAAGAGATCAGGTAAGGCGTCGGACTCATAACCGATGGATCCCAGATTCAATCCTAGCCGATCAAAGATCAACCGTATTCGCAAATGATGGCCTGGGGGACGTTAAAAATGTTCATGGTTACAAATTCCTCCAAGTGAATCAATACCTCAGAGGGGTACTGGACCAGGGATTTACTTGGCTCCTGTTCTGAATCAAAAGAACAGAGCGACCTTCAGGGCCCCATCCAACCGGTTAAACTACGTGTTATGGTAGGTAAGGGGGACCATGGAGTGATAAGAAATAAAGAGAGAGCTCTTTCCAGTGCTCTTTGAAATTGAATTATAAAAAAACGCAAATTTAAACTGTTTTTGCTGACAGATATATGTATTTGCAGTCTAAGTTAGGTGAGCAGGGACAAGGGGGTTCTTAATCAAACAATTTTCAACTGAACATCAATAAAGCTCATTTTGAGGCTATTTTAAGCAGTTAAAGTATGACTCACGTCCAAAAAATTTTTCGAAATTCAACTGCTAATGGCAATCACAATCTATCTTTCATGAAATTAGGGGAAAGATCAGTATTCGAGAGATAACCCCAGAAAATAAATTTTAAAGACATCCCTTGGCGGTATAAGAGCAGAATGTTTCCTGCCGTCACCGCCCACAACGCGTCCTCACAAGCACGTTTCAAAATATACCCATCGCCCCCTTATCGCCTAAAATATTTCCACCGCCCTTCTGCCGCCCAAAATATGTTCACCGCCCCTCAGCATCTTCCCACCGCCCACCGGGGGGCGGTATCGCCCCCGTTGAGAACCGCTGTTTCATCTACTTATATTAAAAACTGAGTATCTTTCTAACTATCTTTCTTTCTAACTATCTTTCTTTCTAACTATCTTTCTTTCTAACTATCTTTCTATGTCACGCTTCTTTCTCCTGAACGCCAATGAACTGAAAGTCGAACCAGGTACCGATAGATAGGTAATTTTTCAAGCTTCATTAGTTTCAATCTATATAATTATACGATTTTAATTAGCGAAGATATCAATTAATAAGTAGTCAAGTTTAAAGCGATTAAGCCTAATAAATGATTAAATATGAAATCCATTCTTGCATTGCAAAACGTGGTTGCCATGCCATGAAACAATAATAAAAATGAAAATGAAATTTTGAATGAAGGCTTAACTAAATCAAACACGAAACTCATAAGCGGGCGACTTACATAGTATTTTTATCGCTAGCTACTTGTAATATTTTGAAACATTCATTTGTTGAAGAGCCATCTACTTATATTAAAAACTGAGTATCAATGTCTGCTTTTTCTCCTTTGAGCGAGCTGAACCAAGGGCGGATCCAGCTTCTGGTTAAGGAGGGGGTCATTTTCGGAAAGGGGGGGTCAAAGTGCAATTTTTGTGCAAAAATGGGGTGGTTTGGCAGTTTTTTCGTAAAATAAGTCCCAAAAATGCAATTTTTTGCTATATTTGGTCGGTTAAGGGGGGGGGGGGTCATGATCCCCATGACCCCACTCTGGATCCGCGCCTGAGCTGAACTTACTGAAACTTTCCTCACCATCTTGAAGGCGCGAAGCATCTCAATAATTCGAATGATTTTTTTTATACAGGAAAAAAGTAAAGGCGTGAAGCGCCTGTTAGCGAGCCGCCTTGGCGGGCAGTAGTTTCTTGACATTTTCCTCACTACTTTCAGGGCACGAAGTGCCCGTGCAAAGCCGGGCCACGTTCGTGGTACGTCTTGAAATCGAATGAACATTAAATTATATCAAATAAAACTTCAGAATGAGGTAAAAGTTAGAGAGGGGGGACGTTATGCATCAACATGCCGCAGGAAGCTAATCTAGCTGCCCTGGCAGCTAGTAACGTTATAAAAATTGATGCCGATCAGCACTCTTCTTGGAAGCCACCCTCCCCCCCCCCCCCGAAAAAACATAAAAAGAAAACTGCAGGCGATTTTTAATGACTTCAAGGGAAAAAGAAGGGGGTTCAAATCCACCCCCCCCGGCAGTTTTCCAAAATTGATATTCTAGAATGCAATTGAAGGCCACCTTTGACGCATCCCCCCCCCCTTTCCCCATGATGAATGTTTTTAAATTTTCGTTAATACTTTTATATTCATTTGTTAAATATTTAGTTGCCTATTTTTGATTTTTTTTAACTGTAATTAATTAATTTTTTTGTATGTTAGTGCAAACTGAGTTTTCCTCCAGGGGGGCAGTTGACTTGGGAGGGCAGTGCCCCCCCCCCCCCCCCGAGAGATGCCTGAAAGAAACACTGCTCGCGAGTGCATTTAATTCCTTGTGTTGAAGAAAAGAAAAAAAAAAATTTCAGAACTTTTTTTTGGACTCAGAGGGGGAAAGAAAATGCAAAAGAAGGTTTTCCTGATAAAATTTAAAATAACACACACCAAATAAAATCGCCCCAAAATTTGTTTGAAGAAAATTTTAGGACTTAATGTTTTAGGAAAAAAGAGTAGACCTGAAAATTTCAATTTTCAATTACTAACCAGTGGACAGTTCACCCTTATAGTTTTCTAGGCACTGATTCAAACCGAATAATTGTTACAGCAACAACTACGACATGAAAAAAAAAAAAAAAAAACCTTCACACACATTTTGGAAAATATTACATATTTTTTTTGATATTTCACTCCTCAAGGCCTATGTTTCCTACTTGAATGTTAAAAATTCTGCTTATTTCACTTTTACCTGTTGAATGCTTTGCAATTTTGACATATTTTTATGTGTTTTTTCGGTGCCAAGTGTAAAGCGTAATTTTAGAGTTTGAGTAAAATTTTCCCGCAATCTTTTGGCATCGGCTTTCAGGGCAAGATATTTCTTCTTATTTGGGCAGTATTGCAGTGTACAAATCATATTGAGCAATAATACAACTGCATTTTTCAAAATAAATACAATTTTTTTTAACCACCATTTTTTAATTTTTGCACTCACCACATGGCAAATAGATATTTTTGCCTAACCTAGCATTAAATCCTTTGAAGTTCTTGTTCATGAAGCTCTTGAAAGAGAAAGGGCTAGTTACCTTTCTGACCTCTGATGTATGGAAATCAAGTTTCTAAAAGTAGGGGCTTTTACAGTTCTAAACAACTTTACCTCCTTAATAAAAATATATTAATTAAAATACAAGCATGTTTAGAATTTCATCAACAAACGCAACAAAATTGGTAGATAAATTTCATCTCAGCCATCCAATTGAAAATTTTGATTTCATACATTTTCCTGAATTTTTAGTTGTATAATGTTTAATTTTAGGTATGATTACTTTATCTCATTATTTTTGGTATTTATGCAATTCCCATCTATTGGTAGTTTTGTCTTTGCGCTGGCCTAGTTGTTTTGCACTGTTTGCAATTTTTCCAAGAGTACTTTTTGAATCTCTTAATTGATTTTGTTTTGTCATAAGGAAAACTGCTTAGGATCAGAAGCTCAAAACATTTTCTTCACTGGAACAGTTTTACCTTTCTAATTGACCCTCTGAATCATGTGTATGCAATATTTATGTAATTCTTATTTATGCAATTCCTATCTATTGTTAGTTTTGTCTTTGCACTGGCCTAGTTGCTTTTACACTGTTTGCAGTTTTTCCAAGAGTACTTTTTGAATCTCTTAATTGATTTTGTTTTGTCATAAGAAAAAGTGCTTAGGATCAGAAGCTCAAAACATTTTCTTCACTGGAACAGTTTTACCTTTCTAATTAACCCTCTGAATCATGTGTATGCAATATTTATGTAATTCTTATTTATGCAATTCCTATCTATTGGTAGTTTTGTCTTTGCGCTGGCCTAGTTGCTTTTGCACTGTGTGCAGTTTTTCCAAGAGTACTTTTTGAATCTCTTAATTGATTTTGTTTTGTCATAAGAAAAACTGCTTAGGATCAGAAGCTCAAAACATTTTCTTCACTGGAACAGTTTTACCTTTCTAATTAACCCTCTGAATCATGGGTATGCAATATTTTGCAGTTTTGTGTTTTAATTAAGTTATTAATTTTCCTCCCAAGTCATTTAGTGAAAAGATTCAGTATTAATCAGTATATCAATTATGTGTACAAATTTTTCTTACATTTATTAACATCAGCAAAGTACTGGTGCATTATGCCAAGCCCATCATTTTTAAAATTTTCCTGGAGGCAAAGGATATGTACTCAATGCAAATTATGTGATAAAATATTTATAAAAAAAATAATAATTTCTCAAACTTGGGGAGGGGGGGCAATAACCCTACCCTTCATGACCCCTCTAAATGATGCGCTTGCTGCGGCCCTTCAACAGAGCTCCTGTTACGTGTGCGGCCCTTCGCTGAAAAAGGTGGTGCACCCCTATATTAAGCATTTCTCGGTGCCAATTTAGATTTCATGGTTAATCTAAGGTCAATTGATCGTGAAGAGTTGTTTTATTTTAATCTGTGTTACAGTCTGCTGAAAGAAAACTTGCTACTGAGTGCCTTACCAATGTTAAAGGATAATTGTCACAAGTGAAAACTGATAGTAGGCTAATATGGTCACAAATCACTTTTTATTATTCCTTCTGATTGTATTTTAATTCGATATTTCACTGTTTGAATAGTTAAAGTATGTTTAAAAAAGGCTTGTGTACTGAGAGTGGATTGGCTATGTGATATGTTTTTAAGTTTTTGTTTGTCAAGTGTATTATTAATCAATGTAATGTATTTTCTTTCAGTTTTTTTATAAGAAAACAGGAGTCACTGGACCATATCTGTTTGGCACTGGACTTTTGACCTTTTTGTTCTCTAAAGAGTTCTATGTGTTTGAAGAAGAATTTTCCACTGGTTGTGCCATTTTCTTGCTGGCTTACATTGCAATTAAAAAGTTTGGACCAGCTACAAGAGAATTCGTGCATAAATATATTGACGTAAGTTTCACTGTTTTCCTTCTTATTTGATGTAATAATTTTACTATTGATCAAATCAATTCTGGAATAATTGGATGCTTAATAAAATTTTATTTAAAGTATAAGTAATGTAAACTTTTTCATGTTGAGTTTTAATTCGATGTGCGTTTGTAGCAAGTGTGCCAATGTTACTCTAGTCAATGAAATTTTTCTTCATTTTCGAGTTATAGCTTTAATGTATTTATTTTTTGAAAGTTGTGAAAATATTATGTCATGTGTAATTGATGTTAAGCATTCACAGTACTACTTAAAATTTTCTTTATTATCTAAGTAATTATAAAACCTTGTCCTTAATTGCCTCGTACACGTAGTTTTCCCTGCAGAGAAGTATTTATTGCTGTAAAACAACTAATTTTTTGTCATATATATATAGATCTTTCAAAAAAAAAATTTTTTTTTATTATTTCTGACGGTGATACAAAAGATGAAAGATGTTGCTTATTGTCAAATCGTGAAATGTTTTTTAGAATTAAAGTTGACATACTATATATAAAATGTTTTCTATTCTCGTTGTCCTTTTATCCATGGGAAGTAATGTATTTGGAGGAAATATGGGAGCCCCTGAAATATTTAGTTTTTATTGTGGTTGTAAATTAATATCCAACCTCCCTTTCTCTTGGTTAGTCTTCCCAAACCCAAAATTAACTAAGTTCCCCCAAATTTCTTTTTCCAACCACAGCTCTTAACCTTGCTTCATTCAATCCTTTATTATACAGTTCTGGATAATGATGCAGTTATTCTGCAATTTTTGGGAAGAATTTCATATCTTTTGTCTTCATATATACCTTAATTTGTGACATTGGTTTAAAAAATAAAGAAGAAAAGAAAAAAATGAGCTATAATTGTTGCCTGGTTTAGGTAAGCTATAAGTCTTATCTAGTTTAGAAGATGGGGTTGAAATTTTCACTGAAACCCTTTGGAGCCGGGGATTTTTTCAAGGTTTCATAAGTCTGGTACGACAGTTTATACCTTCTCTTTTCAATAGAAAAGAAATCTGTAGTTAAACTGTCGTACTACCAGGGTCGAAATTAAAATTTCTATATGAACAGCCCGGATCCAAAAGGTTAATGTTACAAACATTATATTGTGTATTCAATGCTATAACTTGAACCATGGTATTTTTTCAAGTACTCACATTAGTTCCTGGAGTTCGTCATTATTATTTAAATTTTAAAAAATAGGCTAGTATTATGTTTTGGAGTCATAATCATACACTATAGTTTACACTTTTTACTAACTAATTACCTTTCTAAAAAAAAGTTCAAGTCTATTGTTTTGTAATAATTCTACCTGCTATAAAAAACATGTGTGAAAACATATTTTATAGATATCAAAGAATTTTTCCATCATTCTGTATTTACTGATTGTAATTTGTTGGTTTTTGTACAGAATGAACATGCAGAGGCACAGAAACAAAAAGATGATATCATGAAAGAAATTGAAGACAGAATAGTTGAAGTCAAGAAAAATGTATGGCATGCTGAAGGCCAAAAGATTCTGATGAATGCTAAACGAGTGAGTAATTTTCCAATAATGTATGAACTTTTGAATAAGAAAACATTCAGTTGGCCCCAATAATAATTTCCTGAATCAGAGGGATAGGTTTTTTTTTAATTCAAATGTCCCTAGAGACACTTTCTTTTCTTGTACGTCTTTCTTTGCTAAATACTGGCTTTTTAAGAATGTTTAGGTGCAAACTGAATCATTTAATATAGTGAATATTATTAAGTTACTAGTCCCGTATCATTTAATAATTAAAATTATTTTATAAAACTTAATTTCTCGAGAAACTTTGCATAATTTTCTTTCCCCACAAAAAGTGGTTTTTCTCTTGAAAAATTTTGAAGTAACCAAGTTAGAACGTACATTTACAGGGTTGCCACGCCACAGGGAAACCTGAAAAAACAGGGAAAATACAGGGAATTTTGAAAATTTCTTCAAAATTCTGGAAAGTGCAGGAAATTTTTTTTTTTTTTTTCAAAAGTTCAAGTTGCCAAAATGAATTCTAAAATATGTAAACTACCAATGAATAAATTTATGAGTAAATGAATAAAATAATAATAATAAATAAAATAAAATAAATAGTAATTTTACTTCACACTTTTTTTTTTTCGCTAAGTTTATTTATTTATTAGTAAATATTTAATTGTGAAGCAAAAAATATTTATTACTTAGTTTGAAATGCCTTTTAAAGCTTATGCTAATTTAATTAGAGAGTATGAGATTAGTCATCAATCCGTTCTATGATTTCAGTTTTAATGAATTCTGCTTTGCCTCCCTATGTTTTTATTTAGTTAGTTTTTTTTCTGTGCCAGGATATTAATGTTCATATAGAACATCAGTGTTCGCTCGTTCGAATACTGCATATTCATGCTGGGAAAACACAGGGAATTTTTCCCCCGGAATTGAGTGGCAACCCTGATATATTATTTATGTATATTCGATAAAACCATGTGACATACACTGACTGTCGCTTATATAAATCTTATTTGTTCTGAAAGTTTTTGATTCAATAAGCGTCATTCAAATTCATTTTAAATGAGGAATTCTACATACAATTTAAGAGAACTTTATTTAATTTGTATTCAAACAAGATAAAGTACTGAGTTCGAAAGTACTGCTGGTCCACTTATCCCAGAGCGGTGAAACTCGCCTCGGACCACAAAAAAAAAAAAAAAAATAATAATAATAATAATCAGTGGTCCACAGGACCACCAGCCACCGAAAATAGTCGATCACCTTCTCCACACAGACACAATACCATGCTCCTCAGTCGAAGCTGAGAGAGGCTTCAGAGTTTTAAGAGAGCTTAAAAATGACTGGAGAAACAAGCTAAGTAACTCAGCATTAAATGACTTAATGAGAATATATTTAGGAACTGCAGAGATTGAGAGCTTTGATCCCTTTGGATCCAATCAGGAGAAAGGTCTGAAAAGGCTTCCATGCATCCATGTAGTAGTAGAAAAATGTGAACTTAATAATAAAAGCAAAAATATTAATTCTGAAAAGTAATTTTATGCAAATAGAAATGCGCATTTTGAAAGATTAAGCAAATCCTTATCAATAAAAAAATATTTTGCTCTTTGTTTATTTTGTTGTCATTGTTAAATATTGTTTTACTACTTTAAATTGTTTTTTGCAGTTATAGTAATTTTATATTCAAATATATATGTGTTGAAATTTAGTGTTTTTTTTTTTTTTTTTTTTTTTTTTAATCAATGAGTTATGAATGAAAGTTTTACTTTTAATAAAAGTAATCATAAAGTAAATGATTTTGAATACAAACATGTTTAGCATTAAATTTAAATTTAAAGCAAACCAATAATGTTGACTGTGGACCACTACATGTTTATATTAACTGGTCTGAGGGACTAGTAGGCTTGTTTACCAATTTCTAACCCTGAATTATTGTTAAAAGTATGTTATTCTTTTAAAATATTCATTCTTTGATTATTTAAGGAATTTTATCATGAACAATAAGAAAAGGCAATTACAAAATTCAATTTTTAACTTTCCTGCTTCGAAAAATGTATCTAACTGCTAAAAGTAGTTAATAATTATTTTAGACAAAAGACTACTGTTCAACTTAACCGAAACAATTGGGAGAACAAATTTCAATTCAATGTGATAAAAATGAGTTCAGCCTTATGTAACAAGTTGAGTTTTAATTAGAACTGTAAAGGTTAATTCCATATGTGACAGACATTACATCAGACGACTATTTTTCTTTGTTTCAAGTACCAAATATTAAAATATAGTGATGAATTTTGTTGGGCTGAGACAATATCATGCCCTTATTATATACAACTTTAAAAAAAAAATTCTTTTGAATCAAATATTTGTGTTATAAAATAATAACATACTGTGACAGACATTACAAAAAATGGACATGGAAATTGACTGATACCTCATTGTTACCCAATTGCTCTAAATTAATCTATGTTATACATTCAGAAAAAATTATATAGTAAACAAAGAATGTTTTTTACAATATTTGCTAAAAAAAAAAGTAAAAATTTCAAAAAAGGGTATTTATAAAAAATATTTAAATTGTGTGACAGACATTACAAGGTTTCGTGACAGACATTACGCGTGCAAAATTTTGAAAACTTTAATTTATATTTCCATCAATAGATGAAAAATATGCATTTCCTGTTACATCAATTGTTAGAAATTGAATATATAAAGGATATGGAAGATTAAAATTTAAAATACATATTCAAAGCTTGTAAAATCCACGAGCATTGACCAAAGTTGGAGCAACTGTGGTCGCTACTATTTGTGTTTTGTTATACCACACAGCATGGTCTCTGACTCAAATTTAAATAGTCCCTTTATTTTGGCTGGCACTAGACACTATATTTAGTACTGTTCTAACTCTGTTTTAATTATTACGCCAATTAACCTTTCGTTGTAATAATTCACAGCTAAATTGTTTTTACTTCATCTTCTAGCTCTAAGCAGAAAATAATGCTTGTGAGGCATTTCACGGTATTTATGACATAGGGGTGTCCGTAAAAAAACTTTTTAAAAGTTTAAAATTTTTATATGTATTGAAAAAGTACATTCTAAAGTGTATGAATATCATATTGTTTTCATATTTCACTTTATATTGTGTTTGTAATTGCACTCAGAACATTGAAAATGCAATTTTAACCGTTACAGACTCTACATTGAATTTTTCTTTATAAACTAAACTTTTATTCCAATTATTGTTACGGACTCTACAGTCATCATATTCACTATCCATAATTTTTTATAGAATGCACTTTTTGATTAAAATTGTTAGCTATATTTGAGGTGAGCCTTTACTTTATCTGTCTCAAGTACCAGTTTTGGCTGAAAAATCGGTTTACGCCAGATTTAAAGAAAAATTCAATGTAGAGTCCGTAACGGTGAAAATTGCATTTTCAATGTTCTGAGTGCAATTACAAACATAATATAAAGTGAACTATGAAAACAATATGATATTCATATACTTTAGAATGTACTTTTCAATATATATAAAAATTTTAAACTTTTAAAAAGTTTTGTTACGGACACCCCTTATGTCCCAAATACCGTGAAATGCATCTCACAATATGAGGCTTAATCAGGGACGTCATTTCAAGTTTTTCCGGGGGGGGAGGGAAAAGGGTAAAAACACAATACAATTTCACCAGAAAACAACGAAACCACGCCCACTTATATGTAAATACATTGATTTCTCAAAGTCGGGGGGGGGGGGCAATTGACCCCCATGCCCCCCCCCCCTAAATGACGAGCCTGGGCTTAACCCATTTATGCCCAGTAGTCTAAACACGGGACACTTGTTAGTTACTGCAGACAACGCCCTGTAGTACGTGTATACTTTTACTAAAGCTGTTTTTCACTAGTGGAATATTCCTTCTTGAGAAAACCATATAAAGCCGCTAGCTTGACATTAGAGTTCATTTATTGACAGTTATTTTTAGGTAAATGAGTCAAACAACGATACAGCATGGGTAGTCGCAGAAAGATAGTGTTTTTTGAGAACTTATTTTTCATAAAATTAAACCGTTTTAAAATGATTTGCTTAAAATAGATCACAGAAGTCTTCCGTAATGTTAGTTTGCAAAAATGGTTATATCATCTTTGTATAATCATGATCATTTGCTCATATATATGCCCAGTGTCCCATAAACAGGACATTAACAGGACACCGCTGCCAAATAGATCACTGCTGCCATAACTTAATGAATATGGCAGCGGTGATCTATTTGACGCCTAAAATGTGTTTAAAACATTCCAAGTTTGAGTTTTAAGCAGATAAAAATTGAAAAAAAAAACTTGGGTATCAATGGGTTAATTGACTGTGTTGAGTTGTTTACTGAAACTGTAACAGTTGTTGCCAAAATCAACTTAGAAATTGAAACAATCTGATATTTGCATGTTTAAATAAACTAGTGTGACAGACATTACACCTGTGACAGACATTACACACGTGACAGACATTACAAATTTAAAAACCTTCTACATCACTCAATATTTTGGGTTTTCTTAAATTAACTACACAGACATGTTTCTTATAACACAGAATAAGAGGAAATGTAAATAAAAGTATAAGAAGTAAACATATCCTTGTTAAAACTTAAAAATTTTATGTTTTTTGTGACAGACATTACAGGTCTCGGAAGGATTATTCTAAAGCCCCCAAAAAAATTTCAAATAATGTTTATCAAAAACTTTGATGTTTTTCAAGTGCTCATGAATCATTTCTCTTGACTAATAAATTTTTTGAAAAGGATCAGTTTAAAATTTCAAAGTTAAAGACAAATCAAAGTTGTGAAAATAAAGCTTGTAATTTCAGTCACCGAATTAACTCTAAAACTCACTTTATAAAAAATATTTAGACATAGTTATAGCAGTGAATTTTATTAATTTCATAAAATTTGGTTTATTTTCTACACATTATGATCCAAAACTAAAACTTTTGATGAAATTTAAAAATTAGCAGCTATGTCCACATATTCCTGGAATTAACCTAAAACATATTTACAAGTAAACACAAATCAAAAAAGGATTATATTCGACATTGACGATCCAAAGCAACAATTTGAAAGAATCTCATTTCAACAACTACTCAAAATACGACACGACTGATATATATCGACTGTTCAAAAAACCACGATTCTGCAAGAAGGCCCGATGTTAACAGCAACGCCCTCTTTTTCGAAACACTATTCTGCCAACTTCTCATCCAAACTTCTTGAGTGCTCGCGACAACTACCTATAGTCTTTAAAACTTGTACCTCTTTCTCCTATGTTAATGCTACCGGTGACAAAGTCTGGAGCTCAGAAATCACGTTGGCCATTAAAGTGGCTGGTTCAATTAACCACTGATTCAATTACTTGGCGCTTGCTGTACCGAATAAGTAGTTTGATACAAGTGAAACTTTACTATGATATATTTTGTTTCTTTAAACTTGCTTAGTGTAGGTTGAGACAACTCAGGGTCTAAAATTCAGATCAAGATCTATATCTATAAAAATGAGTGTATGTATATATACTTGTTCTCTATACAAATCCAGTTTGCGTTAGACTTTCATCAAACTTGACACAGAGTTTCCTTGATGCCCTAGAATTCTCATAGGCGGGGTCTTGAAATTTTAAAAAATCTAAAAAGCTCAAATTTAAATTTTTTGTCAAAAAATGACCCTTTTATAGGAATCTAGCCTATTTATATTGTAATCGAGATAGGCCTTTTAGCATTCAAATTGATGAAATTTAAGATTTTAAAATATGAGTATTTTACAACAATGATTACGATTAAAGTAATGAATTTTCAATTTAAGGCTCATCTATTTCCTTTTAGCATTGAAATAAGTAAAAAACAATCATAATTCATGTGGACTTTATAAAAAGAACCACGGATTTGAATTTCAAATTTGCTATGCGACGACAGTTGCGTCTGTAATGGAGATAAGCCTTCAGAACGAGAAATAGATTTATTTCTGAGTTATAATAATTTTTACTTTGTAGGTGGGAACAATTAATAGAGAAAAGTTAATATTTTAAATTTGGCGGGTGAAATTGATGCAATTTTTTCACTTCCATGTGCATTTCATGCCAGTGGACGCGGCAAAGCACAGACAACATTTATCTTTAATTTTCACCTTTTGATAAGACTATTTTTCTGTAAACGTTTAACTTTCTGTAATATTTTAGTTTTTTTCAAAGTTTGTACCTAAGAGACAGATTGATGCAAATTATTTTTTACCCATATGAATAGAACTCTTTCAAACTTTTTTCCCTGAATGCTATGTTGTATTAATAAGCACCCGGGCAACGCCGGGTATTAAGCTAGTTTATCAAATTGTTCCAATCCCATTGAAAATGTTCTGGTCAAAAGTCTTCCATTTTTGAGTATTCACAAAATCACATACAGGTAGACATCATTTGTAGAAGGTTACTATAGGGAAGTTTTCGATTTTTCAATTTCATTTTTATATGATAGAGCAACATACATGAAGATCAACGGCGGAAAAATTTTTGCGCTGCGACAAGTAGTTTTTTTTGAAATAATTTTTAAATTTCAAGCGGCGGTGACGTCACTGGGCTCTTGTTGGCGCTTTTGAACTTTCTACTAAGGCAAAGAAAGAGCGAGAAGCTTTAGATGCGAGGAGCTCGAGAAACCAGTATCTCCGGCTTTCGCACTGTTGTTTGCTCTTCACTGCCGTAATTTTTTTTCCTCGCCAAGTGATGCATTCTAAAAATTTGAATACGGATTTCGCCAAAAAATATCAAAACAATCACCCCTAGCAGGGTATTGGATTGCTCTTTCATAAATCCAGTTTTAAATAGTGAATTAGTAGACTTTAAGGTATTGATTACGGAAGGAGAAAATCCGGCAATGAAACGATAATAAAGCAGAAATCTAATTTTTGATAACTTCTAGGTTCCAAACCCATTTGACTAACTTCCATGTTTCAATAACAAGCTAAGTTTAAAAGGTTAAGATCCTAGAGTTAATCCAAATATAATGCAATTTTACTGCAGAGTTCTATTACAGCGAGATAGAAGCTATGGCTATGTGTTTGAGGTTGAGAAATGTAGGACAATCATTTAAAAGATAACCAAGAATTTATTGGTCAAATATTAAAAGAATAATATTACACGAACCATTTTATCTTAAGGAAAACCCTGGCCATAATCAAAAAAGGCGAAAAGAATCGCCGGCCCCGATACCGGACCTACCTCTGAGCGGGCAGCGAAAAGAGAAAGAACGAGTCCAATCGTTCACTATTTATCTACCAACTTAATTTGCATATGATTGGGCATCTGGTGATGCCAACCTAAAACTGCAAGTAGAATCAGAAAAGTTGAGAAGCGTCCACCTAATTTGAATACCAACTTCATTCTAATACATTATATTACATTAGGCATGAGAACTCGTTCGAACATCGTATGAACGTCGTTTTACGCTATCAATTTTTATGGATGAAAGGCTGAAAGTAACTGCCATCCGACGTCACGGGTTTCGGTTTCAAGGCGCGCTTTTTTTGCGCGTGGGTTTTTAAAAAAATCATTAAGAATCAACCGTTGTGTTTTAAAATTCGGCAATGGTGAATTTTTGTGTTTTGTAAGCCTCTTGGACAATATCTAGTAGTTAAAAAAGGGATATTCAATATGTCACAACTACCCTATTGCTATCTAAAGTCGCTATTTTTGGAGCAATGTTTTAGGCCCTGACGTACAGGTAGTTATCAAAATAATAGAAACACTTGAGGTTCATAAGAAAAATCTACCGTTCATGGCAAAATAAGCGATCAATTGTTCTTTAACTTTAGTCATACAAAATATAGACTTCACCGGACATTTCCACATTGAATTTAAATCACTCACGCATTTGGGGGATGACAAAAAGGTGGGTCGGATGAAAAACCGCTTTTTGACCATAACTCTTCGAAAATAGCTCGCAATAAGCTATAAATTTCAGTAATTAATTAGCATACTATGTATAATTACTGTACAAATTTTTATGAACGTACCACTCTTACTTCCGAAGATATGAAACATTTTTTAAAAAACGGCAATTTTATTTGAAGGGTTTTGCTCATAACACGTAGAGTTTTTGATCAAACCTTATCAAAACTTCATAAAAGATGACAAAATACAAGAGAAAGAACACACTAAAACGGTTAATAAAAATATTAAAAATCCACTGAGATATGAACGTTAAAACAGGGGTCTGTCCAGGAGTTTTCACAGGGTCCGTTTTTTGTGAAAAACTAAATAATTTTGTGAAAAATCAAATAATTTTGTAAAAATCAAACAATTTTGGAAAAAAGAAACGCAAAAAATAGCTCTTTGTGGACAGGCCCTCACCATTTATGTATTGTCTGCGAATGAATGAAATACAGCTCACTAGATCGCTGATATCTTTTTCAATTTTCATGATATTCAACTGGAACTTTTTTTTAAGATGTAATATAAATCAGGGTACAATATTTTTGTAGTTATAAATTTCTGTCGTTTGCGCATGCGCCGTGAAAAATTATTTCCTTTCAACGTTCATATCTCATCGGATTTTTAATATTTTTATTTACCGTTTTAGTATGTTCTTTCTCTTGTATTTTGTCATCTTTCCTGAAGTTTTGATAAGGTTTGATCAAAAACTCTACGTGTTATGAGCAAAAACCCTTCACATAAAATTGCCGTTTTTTAAAAAATGCTTCATATCTTCGGAAGTAAGAGTGGTACGTTCACAAAAATTTGTACGGTAATTATACATAGTATGCTAATTAATTTCTAAAATTTATAGCTTATTCCAAGCTATTTTCGAAGAGTTATAGTCAAAAAGCGGTTTTTCTTCCGACCCCCTTTTTGTCGTCCCCCAAATGCATGAGTGATTTAATTTCAATGTGGAAATGTCCGGTGAAGTCTATATTATGTATGACTAAAGTTAAAGAACAATTGATCGCTTATTTTCCGATGAACGGTAGATTTTTCTTATGAACCTCAAGTGTTTCTATTATTTTGATAACTACCTGTATGTGTGTGTATTGGGAGATGGAGCGGGGCCGTCGCGAATAATAGTAACTTTTTCTCTCCCCGGGCCGCACACTGGTTTTAGTGACGTCACACATTGAGTCCTTCCTCCGCGCTCCGCGTTAGATCGAAAGCACGCTTTCACCCTACCTTTCGCTTAAAAATGGGAATTTGTTGTACAATACACATGTTAAAACATATATATATTTTTGCATATTTTTGCTGGCTTACATATTAGTCTAACCAATGTGGAATGTATAAATAATTAATCACATTGAAAAATAATAATAGTCCTATTTTTGGAATTTTTCCGCTTTTATTTTGGTGAAATTAATCTATCTACTATGTAAAAAATCATTTTTCACTCTATCAATACTTTTTAACCGCGAAAAGTGAGGGGGCAAAGCCCCTTTATTTTTGGAAGTGAGGGGGCAGTCGCCCCCTTTGTCACCCTGGATGAGCCGCCTATGGTGGGAATGAATTTGTTGCATTGTGATAAGCTAAAGATAGTGAAAAATTGGGACTTGACTGACTGCCTTGAAAGCCCTAGCAATATTTTTTTAACCCAGCAGGAGAGATAATCCGTCACTCTCCTCATTGAAAGCTGAAGACAGGGAGACGCTATTTAAGTAAATGCATTGCTTTGTAATGCTACTTTCAAGGGGTTTTGTTCGCAAAATCCTTCTTCTAGTGGGATGATTAGGTAAGATATAGACAGCAAGTATTGGTAGGGTGGTTCAAAAAAAAATTTTTTTTGCTACGGACCAAGGCGCACCTTACTTTTTTTACATTTATGTATGAGATCACTCCCCTAAAATTTCAACTCCCTACTCTTAATGGAAGATGGTGCTCAAACACCCTTCATTTTTCCGCTTTTTCGTAATTTTCACAATTTTTGAGTTTTTCAGACGAAAGACACCATTTTCTTGGAAGAGATTTTTTTTCAACTATTCTCATTTTCCAACGCATAAATAGTTCAAACAATTGGAAAGTTTCTTAATCGTTTTAATCTGTATAGCAACAGCTTTGATACAATTGATTATTTAGTAGATCGCAGCATACAATGTAGATTGCAGTACTACTTGTCGACATGTTGTGCTATGATTTTCAAAACTTATGCTTGCTAAAATAGAATTGTGGAAGAACTGCAAAATGTTTTTTATGTTTTTAAAGTAGTGGGATGCAGAGAAAAAATTGCAAGATTTAAAGTTTTAAATAATAGTGCTAACAGTATCCCAAGAAGAATGAATTAAATTATAAAAACTAATTGCACAAAATAAACAATTGTAGCTAGTCTGGCATAGAACTAATCTGAAATTTAGGCAAAGATATTTACTTCATGCTTACTTTGGCCATCATATTCCTCACAAGTTCTATTCTTTTTAATAACTTTAAAGCGAAAAAATGTTTGGCAAAGAGTTAAACAAAACAAAAAAAAAAGAATGTTGCACATAGAACTTAAAAAATACTTTAACAAGTTTGAAGCTTTAACTGTGAGCTTTTTATAAATCTATGATCACTCTTGCTGATTATGAAGAGATACTTGAGTTATTATTAGTCAAATAGGAAGCTTATCTGAGAAAATCCAGTCTCTTATATGCCTCAAAATATTTATGTTCCTATATAAGAAAGAGATTTTTCATTTAATCATGAGAGAAATAACCTAGGTACAACACTTTCTACAGTTTCAGCGCCTTTCTGTACAGTACAACAAATAGATTGAACACTAATATATGCTCCATTTGCTATTAAAACTTCTGGGAATATCTGAACTTGGAAAAAACCTTATAAGATATGGACGACCTGGAAGTTGAAATAACAACTAGGACAGTTTTATTAAAGTACTTGTCACACCTTTCTGGTGAATTAATTAGTTTGACTTAGTTTTTCGTATCAAATTCTTGTTGAAAGAAAAGCAAGTTATTATAAGAATAAAGATGTGAAATATAACAAGTGTAGTACAGAACAATTGGATTTTTTTCAAATATGAATATTAGAGATTATTTTCTAACATTCTTCGTCCTACGCCCCAACGAATGCAAATATAATATCAATCACAGAATTAAAAGAAAAAAAAAATAATAAATAAATAATGGTAAATAACGTTGCTGAGGAAAATGTTCAAATAATTCAAGAATTTAACAGAATTTTTTTCAATAATGAGGACAATAAGCAGTTTCTTTTACCTGCTGTTGAAGAAAATTGAGTACTTATCCTTGCTGAGACAATAAAATATTCAATACTAAAAGTCTCTTTCTCTCAAAAAAAAAAAAAAAAAATCCATACATTAACTCATTAATGCCTGACATTTTTTTTCCAAAGATATTTTGTATACTGGTTACAAACAGTGTTTAATGGACAGGAAAAATAAAAAAAATATCAAGTAAAAAATAATTTTTTTATTCAGGAAAGAAACATCGTCCCTTAAAAGTTACGATTGACCCCAGAGGGTGCATGCTTGTTTTACTGAAACTTTTTTCTGCCTACGATGTAATATTTAAAAAGACATTTTATAGGAAGAAATAAAATCAGCAATTAACATAAACTGGGAAGCTGGGAATAACTTTGAAAATTTAGCTTTTTTCTTGAGATTGCGAACGATGTCATTTTTGATAAAGATCATATTTAAACTGCTACAGAGCACACTTTGCAATGGTTATGTGCTGCAATCTGTTAATAACGAATTAAAACAATACCAAGGTACTCATTGAACACTATTATTTGGTTGAAATGTTCATTTGGGGCAAATTCAGACCCTTTTTTGAACCGTCCCTAAAAAGGGACGCTAGGCATTAATGGGTTATAATATACATAGAAAGTTGAATTGCATAGCAATAAGTTTAAATATTTTATCTTTATTTCAAAACTTCTAGCAAATTTCAGTATAACAACACTGCTTGGCACAAAATGAACTTCAAATGTATCTGACACTATTCTTGCTGTTTCTTATGTAATATGCCCCACTAAATCCAAACATGATCTCCGTTTCCCCCTTCACGGTAATCACTCGAACATAATTGGAATGAATATAAATAATACTGAAAGGTTCTTTACTGAGTTAAATCTGCTGTACGACTCATATGTAACATGCGATGTTTCCAAGATTTTAGAAAAAATTTTACAGCTTGAAAAATTTTTTGGACGTGGGAGAAGCAGTCCAATATTATTGTATTGCACCAAAAATTAAGTGTAAAATTTTGAAGCTAGAAAAAATGAGTTGTTGATGATATGTTAAATATTTTACGGAGGGGGGGGAGAGACCCCCATGAGTCTCCTAACTTGCGAAAAGTGTTTGTGATTTTGAAGTTTTCAAATCTCTAGCCTTATAGAAGAATGTTAATGGTAAATATACTGCTTCTTTCCCCTCCAAATAATATCTATGAAATTGTCGGAATCTGATGAAAATAGGAGGGGAGGGGGGGCGCTATTTTCGAAAAGTGGAAGGCAATGGGGGGAAAGGGTGGCCATATTAGGACTCAGGGGATCATTGAACATAAGTATCAGCAAAAATGATAGCAAACACGCGGAATAGTTTTTTTTTGCCGTTCAACCGAAAAACGTTTGAAATTGACAAAAACTGGAGAACTGTTTGCGCTTTGAGCACCGTCTTTTTATTTAAGTAGGAGGTTGAAATTTTGGCAATATATTAGGGTGGATAAAGGTAAAAAAATGAGCCACCGCCGTGACCTCTAGGACAGAATTTTTTTTTTACCATAGGTTTGTGAACCACCCTAAAGTATTGGTCAAAATACATTCCCACCATTTACTGCGCCCCCGTACCCCTTTCCCTTTATGTGTCCATTCTTCCCACTCATCTTTATTTCTGCATTTAGTCTTTTTTCTCTTTACTTCACAGAAGTTGACTTAATTCCCCACTTTTTTCTGGGGAAAAATATAAATTTATTCAATAGTTCATTAGTTTAGCATCCGAATAATCTGGCCCCCAGGACACTAGTCCCTTCCGCCCCCATCTAGTTACATCCCTGATGAATAACATCAAGAAAAAAATTTTTACAAGCACCCATCAACAATGCAAATGTCCAATTTGTCTTGTAAGATGCTCCAATCTTTCGACTCAATGAATGACGTCACGCGCTCCCCCAATCTCACAGTGTTAGGCCCGGGGAGGAAGAAAGTAGAGTAGAGTAGAGTAGAGTAGAGTAGAGTAGAGTAGAGTAGAGTAGAGTAGAGGAGAGGAGAGGAGAGAATCGCGCGACTGCCCCGGGTGGAGGGACATCAGAAAGAATTTAGTTTATGATTTTTCAACTACTTGACAATTATTTTTAAAGTGAAATCCCAAGCTGCTTCAAGCAGAAGATAGTTTCCTACTTAATTGACTTTGGGAGAACATTTAATGTTTTTTTTTTTTTTTTTTTTCAAACTTTTTTGATTTTGCTAAAAGAATGATTCCTTTACAAAGTGAAACACATACGTCAAGTACACAAAGTTTGGAATGTACGTTCTCACAACAGATATCTGAACGGCAGAACAATTCTTTTCAAACGTGAAGGAAAATTCCGAAAAGTTTCTGCAGAAATCTGTAGAATTTCTGCAGAAAAGGCAGTTTTCTAACCGAAGATACAATTTTTCAGAAATTCAGAACAATTTCTGCAGATTACTTCAAATTAGAAAAAAAAATTAAATTTCTGAAAATTATGCTTATCAGGCAGAAAATCAAAAAATCCATTTTTTGCGACATTTGCAAGAACTTTAAATGTAGTTCAAGCTGGACAAAATCTGCGAAATTTGTACAAAATTACGTGTTTAGTAAAAAGATATTTGAAGAAAATTATGTTTGACTATACCTATTTTATGCCCTTATGCGTCCTGCCTCCGAGACTTGGTCTCATTATTGGCCATGTGCTGTTATTCTGAGTGAAAACACTGCTTCTAAAGCGGTATCAAAGCACTAGGAGCTCTTTGATGTTTGAAGGAGCAGACATGGTGAAGGGTTTTACATTTTCTGTCAAGAATGTGTGGCTGGAATTTTAAGTTCAGGCTTTTTTCTGCAGTAAAATTGAGTACAAGAACAAATACTCCTTTCAGAGTCCTGTACGAAACCGTTTCGATTTCAGGTTCATGGTTTTTGAAAACTGTTATGTTTCTATGTGGACTATACAATGCTTAAAGTACTTGCAGAACAATTTTGGTCAAATGATTTTACGTTGCAAAACATCACAAAGTATTCTGCTTGGGGGTCCAAATGTTAACTTGAATGTTTTCTCTATCTCTCTCAGGAAAATGTCTTGATGCAATTAGAAGCTGAGTACCGAAGTCGTATGATGCAAGTGTACACTCAAGTCAAAAAGCGCTTGGTAAGTAATATAAGCTTTTTTTTTCCCATTTGTAAGAACCAGGAGACAAACTTTAAGGGTGAAGAAATATATTGGCACAGTGTTAATTTTTTCATGAAAAATCTTAACACATTAAACTTTTTCCATAGTTTTACACAGGGTATCCCAAAATGTATTTAATCAGATAAAATTAGTTTCTGAAATTGCAAATTTATGTTTAGATATGTACAGTAAATATTTGCACAATAATCTTGATTACTTTTTTGTGTATTTAAAAAAAAAAAAATTCTTTATGAATGTTTCTAAAACTGAACAATGGAAATCCTTCATTCAAGAGGGTAAAAGCTGAAAGAAAATAAAACAAAATGAAGGAAATTTAGTCATAAAGTGATGCAGTGGAAAATTGAATAAGTGCTGTAAAAAGCTAACGTTGTGGCTAAAGAAAGACATCAAATATTGTCAAAAGAAAAAAGTTCAATATTAAGGTGTAGGATCTTGGCAACAGGTTGAAACAAAAGATTTTGCTCACTGTGGCCCAGAATTTCTAATGTTGAATTTATTTATTTTTTGAAAACTTCAAAGTCATTGCTAGATCTAATTTTAATTTTTGTTCAAAGGCATTGTACTATTTTTTGTATTTTGTTCCCATACACATTGAAAAATTTTGAAATTTAGATTAAAGAAAAATATTTTTAAAAAATATTTTTCTACATTCCTTCAAAATCCTGTTTACTATCCAGAAATATCACCTATTTAAACATATTGATGTTGTAAATAGTAAAATATGAATTTCGGTAAAAGAAGAAATCAATCGATAGATTTTCAGAGGTAAGTACCAAAAAAACCTAACTCCAAAGTTATCAGTGACACACATTTGTTTCATGAATTTTGTTCTAAATTTGTTTCTGTTTGGGGAA